>QNUK01001647.1:0-36793 GCA_013621035.1 Clarias magur
AACATGTGAAAAAAGAGCCAAACTATTCGAACTTTTAAAACAGAAACATGTTGATGTGGCTCTACTTCAAGAGACACACAGCGACTCCAAGAACGCAGCGGACTGGTCGAAGGAGTGGGATGGGCTCGCGATTCTGAGCCACAATACACCACTGAGTGGTGGAGTCGCACTGCTCGCTGCTCGCAATTTTATACCAAACTCTTATACAGTAGAATAATTTTTAAATGGGAGGCTTTTAAAAGTGAGAACGTTTTATGAAAATGAAGTTTTTGTTTTTATTTGTGTGTACACTCCCACCAAGGCAGTAGAGAGGATGATGTTTTTAGACAAACTAAACAGCGTAATTAACGACTGTAACTCTGCTGACATTTTAATTCTGGGTGGGGATTTTAACTGCACAACCGACAACCTGGACAGAAACCATAGAGAACCTCACATGGCCTCCCGTAAACGCATGTGGGAGATGATGGAGGCCCAGGACTTAAGTGACATATGGAGAAACTTACACAAGAAACAAAGACAGTACACCTGGGCCCACTCCATAGAGAACACACTCTCACTGGCAAGACTCGATCGATTTTATGGTTTTAAACATCAACTGTCTTATTTTACTAAATGTTTTATCGTCCCAGGAGGCATCTCTGATCATAGTATGGTGCAGTGCGCTGTCAGTAGGAAAAACCTAAAGCCTAAGAGCCTACTGGCATTTTAACACCCTACTTTTAGAAGATGCCAATTTTATTGAGTCTTTTACTTTTTTATGGACCAGTCTTAAATCACAAAAAGCAGATTTTAGCTCTCTACAGCAATGGTGGGATCTAGCTAAAGCACAAATAAAAGTTTTTTTGTCAACAGTACACACTCAATGTCACAAAAGACATTGTTAGATCAATGAGAGCGCTAGAGACCGAAATAGCAGAACTCCAGTGTTTAGAGACCACAGAAAACAGAGGAAACATTGAGTCCCTGAAAAACAAAAAAGCCGTAATGAACGACCTACTGGGCACTGCAGCACAGGGGGCGCTGGTCCGCTCACGTTTCAAACACGCAACAGAAATGGATGCTCCTTCTAAGTTCTTTTTTGGTCTGGAACAAAAAAATGGACAGAAAAGAATCATACATGCTGTGCGATCAGAGTCAGGGGATCTCGTATCAGAGCCCACTGAGATTTGCAAGCAGACACACGGCTTCTACTCAAAGCTGTACAGTAGTGAGTGGTCAGAAGCACATGCAATGGAGGAAACCTTCTTGAAAAACCTGCCCAAGCTGTCAGAAGAAGCTGCCAGTGACATGGCGGCAGAACTGACACTGGCAGAGATTCAGAAGGCCCTCCAAGGCCTGAAGAACGGGCGGGCGCCGGGTATAGACGGTCTCCCTGTAGAGTTCTACAAGGCGTTTTGGTCCGTAATAGGACAGGATGTACTAGAGGTGTTGCAGGACAGCGTGAAAGAAGGAAAGCTCCCGGTGAGCTGCAGGAGGGCTGTCCTGGCCTTACTGCCAAAAAAGGGAGACCTGACGCACCTGGGGAACTGGCGCCCGGTATCACTGCTGTGCACTGACTACAAACTACTCTCAAAAGCATTAGCCTCAAGACTGACAAAGGTACTGGAGCAGGTCATTCATCACGACCAGACGTACTGCGTGCCTGGTAGGTCTATCTTTGATAATATACACTTAATCCGTGATATTTTGGATGTCTCTAGACTCCTGGATCTAAAGACCGGTCTCATTTTGTTGGACCAGGAAAAAGCTTTCGACCGGGTTGAACACAAATACTTGTGGAAGGTGCTGGAAAGCTTCGGGTTCAACCCAGATTTCATAACAATGATAAAGACACTGTACAGTGACATTGAGAGTGTACTGAAGGTTAATGGTGGTTTATGTGTCCCTTTTAAAGTACACAGAGGGATTAGACAAGGCTGCTCTCTGTCAGGAATGCTATATTCTTTAGCGATCGAACCTCTTTTATGCAAACTAAGAGAGCAGCTTTCTGGTTTTAATATACCTCATTTTAATATTTTAACCTGTCTTTCAGCTTATGCTGATGATTTAGCTGTAATGGTCAACACACAGGCAGATGTGAATCTTTTAACTGGTGTTTTAGAAGATTTTAAGGTTTTATCATCTGCTAAAATCAACTGGACTAAAAGTGAAGCCATTTTAGTAGGAGAATGGGGAGGCGACCAGCCCACACTACCAGGGGGTTTAATGTGGAAAAAGACAATACTTGGTTTTAAATACTTGGGTGTCTACCTGGGCAGCGCTGAGTTTTTAAACAAAAACTGGGATGGACTTGTTGAAAACATAAAAGGCAGACTAAGCAGATGGAAGTGGCTGGTCCCAAAAATGTCCTACAGAGGACGAGTGCTGGTCATCAACAACCCAGCAGCATCGTCCCTGTGGCACAAACTGGCATGCATGGACCCACCACCAAACCTGCTAGCAAGCATACAGGCCCTACTGGTAGACTTCTTCTGGGACAAACTGCACTGGCTACCCCAAAGTCTACTTCACCTGCCCAAAGAGGAAGGAGGACAGGGCCTGGTGCAGCTAGCCAGCAGAACTGCAGCCTTCCGTCTGCAGTTCATCCAGAGACTTCTCACCGGAGCGAGTGATGAAGGATGGAGAGCGGTAGCCTACACACTCCTACGCACGGTGGGAGGTCTTGGGCTGGACAGAACTCTGTTTTTAATGGACCCCACAGCACTGGACACTACTGGATTACCCGTATTTTATCAAAGACTTTTTAAAATCTGGACCTTTTTTAAAAAACAAAACAAAGGAAGCAGAACGTTACACTGGCTGCTGGAGGAGCCCCTAGTCTGTGGAGGGCAGCTGGACATCTCTAGTCCAACCACCTCAGCACTATCCAAGACCCTGATAAAAGCAGGGATCGTGACACTCCGGCAGCTGGTGAACATCACCGGACCAGACCTGTCTCGAGCAGAGAACCTGGCAGCACAGATGGGACTTCGGTCTCAACGGGTCGCCAACCAGCTCCTACACCGCTGGAGTACCGCCCTAACGTCGGAGGAACGCGTTCAGCTGATGGAACACGCAAGCAATGAGACCAGTCCTACAGAAGAGGAACCTTTTCCACAGCTGACAATAACTCCGGACCTAGAGGGTCATGGCGGCCCCCTTCTGGAGCTCAAGGGTGAGGAGGACATGAACTTTGAGACAGTGTCTGGTAAGGTTTTATACAAAGCTTGTGTAAAGGTCTTAAACAAGAAAAAACTGAACGGGAGGGTAGACACCCCATGGCGCACTGAACTGGGTTTTAATAATGAGTTTAAACCAGAGTGGAGGGCACTGTACAAACCACCATTAACCAAAAAGTCTGCTGACCTCCAGTGGAGGATTTTACATGGAATTGTCACTGTGAACTCTTTTATCTCCATTTTAAATCCTGAAATCACACAGGAATGCCCCTTCTGTTCACAGAGAGAAACTGTTTTCTATGCTTTTATACATTGCTCCAGGTTGTCACCTTTGTTTAACCTTTTAAAGCACATTTTTTTACCACTGAATGTAGATTTTACTCATCAGTTTTTTATTCTTGGTTTTAAATACGTCCGGAGAAACAGGTTCAAATGCCAGCTTATTAATTTTACCATTGGTCAAGCTAAAATGGCAATTTATATAAGCAGAAAAAATAAGCTGGCACAAAGCACAGACTGCGACCCCAAAAAGATCTTCTCCAGACTTGTTAAATCAAGAATTTTAATTGATTTTAATTTTTACAAAAGTATGAAAGACATAAACATGTTTAAAACCATATGGTGCTGTGAGGAGACCTTGTGCGCGGTAGAAGATGACGAAATCATCTTTGCCGCATATTTTAACTGAAAAAAGCACAATAACTATGTGTTTTTAAAGAAGGACTATAATGTAATGAATGTCTTATTTATCTATTTATTTATTTATCTATTTTAAATCAATTATTTATAAACACAATCCTTTTTCTAGACTATAAAACAAAACTTGTAAAATAAAGGATTGTAAAAAGTCAAAAAAAAGTCTCTGTCTCTCTGTCTCTCTCTGTCTCTCTCTCTCTCTCTCTGTCTCTCGTTCTGTCTCTCTCTCTCTCTCTCTCTCTCTCTCTCTCTCTCTCTCTCTCTCTCTCTCTCTCTCTCTCTCTCTCTCTCCTGCCTCTCTCTCCTACCTCTCTCTCTCTTACTTCTCTGTCTCTCTCTCTCCCGCCTCTCTCTCTGGTTTCTCTCTCAGCTGGGTTTATCGGATGTTTACCTGTTTCAGGTCACAGTGAATCTGCTGCTGGTATGTGTTACTTTTATGCTCTTATTATTCTAACATGATTTGTATTTATAATGTGTGTGTGTGTGTGTGTGTGTGTGTGTGCGTGTGTGTGTGTCTTTTAAAAAAAATAGTGGATTCAGTTTTGCACAAATAACTTTTAGTTCTCACTTCATGAACTCAGTTCTGTATTTACACACACACACGCACACACACACACACACACAGACCCAACACTGAGTGTGTGAAGTTCTTACTGAAGAAGAGATGAAGATGCTGCACTCGGCTCTGATTCTGCTCACGCTGTCCGGTATGAAACATCATCTCACTCTTACACAGAATTATTGTTCAGAGTTTTAACTGTGTGCTGATTGATGTTGCAGTGTGTACACTCAGTTACTGGATTGTACACACACATACACAAAAATTTTTTATCATTGTATAGTGTTGTTTTATTATTAATTTCTGTCTGATAAAATATTTTAATGATGCTGATTATAAGCAGTTATTAAGCTCAGTAGGTAGGCGGCCTCCCCTTCTGCAGGTGTGTGAATCTCTAATGATTCTCGGGCTTCCTCGTACTATAAACGTGGTAGAGAGTTTAGCTCAAGGTCAAGAGTTGTCCGGTGGACGCTAAACATACGGGAGTGGCATTTCACCCTCGCAGCTCTCATGTTGCCTCCAGACTCACACATGCACACACTCACTACTTCCTCTCTACTTAAAACCTTTTCCTTTACCCATTTTGTCCTTTTCCTGCCTCGTGTCTGTGGTGCCGCCAGAATGAAAGATCTTCCACACACACACAACACACAGGATAAACCAATATAACTTTATCAGTGTCTTTTATTCCCCATGTATTTCTCTACACAGGTGTTCTCACTCAGGACAGTGGATGGGGTGTGAATTATCCTGATAAGTCGATCTGTGCTGTGAGAGGATTCAGTGTCTCCATTCCCTGTAGTTATTATTATCCAACATCAAACCCTATGATCCAGGTGACACAAATGCTTTGGTGCTCAATGAACTCAAACACAGGAAAGTGTACAGGCCCTCTGTATGTTTATAGCAGCTCATCAAACACCACGTCAGACTTTGAGTACGTTGGAGACGACAAATCAAACTGCACTTTGTTAATCCACAATGTACAGTTCAGTTATTCTGGAGAGTACAGATTCAAATTTATAACTAATGTGACCGGTGGCATATGGACAGGTCAACCTGGAGTGACTCTACAAACTGCAGGTAAAATTTTATGATTAAAATGAAAATCTGCATAATTTAATGTTCTACACCTACAGAGATTCTGATCACATCTGTGTTAATCACATTTGTATCCACTTTTAATTTGATCAGGAAATCTAATTTATCTGATGTTTATTATTCAATACTACATGTTTATCTGTGTGTGAAATCCTGATTGAGTGACGTGGAGTCTTTCCTGCTCTCTGTAAAAGATTTAAAGGTGTCACTAATCAGGCTCAGTGGAAACGGAACCCTTAAACAAGGAGACTCGTTAAATCTGACGTGTGATGTGAACTGCACACACAGTTCCTCACAGTTTGTGTGGTCTAAGAACAACGAGCAGTTAAACACATCAGGACCCGTTCTTCACTTTCCTGCTCTAACCGTGAGGGATTCTGGGAGTTACACCTGCACTTGGAAAACCAACGAGGCGTCAGGATCTAAAACCATCAGCCTTCAGGTCGAGGGTGGGTCCGTCTGCTCACAACACTCCTGAATGTCTCCAGTGATTACTGAAGGAAATAAAGTGACTTGTGTTCAGTTAAATGAGAAATACCGATGATGTTTTCTGTTCACCAGGTAAGAATCCTGATGGTTGGTCGATCTGGATGGTTGTTTTAGTGACAGCTGGAGTGATGTTCATGGTGTTCGCTCTCCCAGCTGTGATTTACAACAGGAGGTAAAACTCTGCATGTTTCCACACATTACAATCTACACAGTGAGAAATAAAATCACATCCTGTTAAATCGGACTTTATTGAATTTCCCTCTTTTTTAATCAGAAAGTTTAAAGTTCCAGATGAAAACTGGGGAAAACGTGGAGAGAAAACACAGGTATGTCATGAATTTTTTTTAAGTAATCTCATTTTAAGTGTCTGTTAAAACGTACTGCACATTCTTTAACTTAGAGTTAAAACTTCATATATATACTTTAAAATGCATATAAAAAGTGTAATTTAAGTGTAATTAAATTCTGTTTAAAAATTCTTTTTTAAATTCTTTACAGTTACTGTGGATGTTAGAATATATTTTTTACACAATTGTTGTTAGTGCATTTTAAGTACATTTATTAAACAATAGTTACAGTGGAACCTCGGATTGCGAGTAACGCGGTTTGCGAGTGTTCCGCAAGACGAGCAAAGATTTTTAATACACTTTGACTTGGAAACCGAACAAAAGTCTTGGGTTACGAGTACCGAGTATCATGTATCACGCATGCGCTTCTTGTTTTGACGCCGAGCGTCACGTGATCAGTACTGAGCCAATGATTTTTCTCTCGCGCGCGCTGAAGAATTGTGGGTAATCATCTCCCCTGCTCAGTCATAGTGCTCGTCTCTCACTGATATAATCAACATCTGTGCACGCGTGTGCACTGTTTACTATAACACTGTGACCACGTGTGTGCACATAAAGTCACAGAAAGTCATTCTTTCAAGCGAGTGTACTGTTTATTATAACACACGTGTGCAAAGTCAAGTCTCAATTTAGAGGTTAAAGATCTATTTTGTACTGATTCCTGTCTGTGACACCATTAGACAGTTTGCTCGTTCCCCTCTCCTCCTATCTTCACACACACACGCACACACATTCACAGCATGTGCGTGCTCAAACACTAACAGAAACACTTATCTGTTGGGATTTATTTTTATTTTTTTGCAGGTAAATTTGTTTTATTTTTACTTTACATTTTGTACTAATTATTATGCTTGTAATTCAAGGTTCCACTGTATGTAATAAATAGCTAAGGTGTGCATTATAAAATTGAGCTCATATGTAACACACAGGCAGTATGTGTGCTGTGTAATTTTATATTTCTTGCCCCACAGAGTGAACACATGTCTGAGGAGCTGAGTAACCTGTAAGGAGCCCTTAAACAGGCCAGTCACAGGTGGAGCTGGTTACCACTAATTACAGAGCGGCAGCTCTCTGTCTCCCTCTGGTGGCGGTCAGAGATCATGGCAGCCTGTCTCTTACACCAACGCATTTATAGCACCTGCTTAATTTAGCTGTTAATAACTACAGGGAATGGAGACACTGATTTCTCTCACAGCACACACTGGCTCAGGTTATTCCACACCACATGAGAACACCTGCAGAATAAGTGTGTAGAAAAATCAGAAGATTGCAAACCTAAAGATAAAAAGACATTAAGAGTGTTCTATCAATTATAGGATTTCTCCAAATGCTCTTACAACTTATACCTAATTGAATGCTGTTTAAAGAGTGAAAGATTTAAATGTGATGTTACACCTGTTTTATATATTTTGTAATTCGATAGTGCTGTGGTGTGAGATTGGATATTAAAATTGAAGAATTGTTAAATGCATAAACATTATTTGTGCAATTAAAAAATCTATTCATTTATTTATTTTATGGATGTTTATCTGGATGATGATGTAAAAAAAATGTTAGATAGTAAAAGCAAACAAGCAAACAATAAAAACTAACAGTTATGGAAATATAAATCCTATCATTTTTGACTGGCTTAGTGTAATGTGTGACTTCAGTATGGATGAGTGGCAAATCCACTTTATCATTTTGATCTTTAAATTAATGTGTTTGCTCTAGATTGACTTTCATGTGTATATTATTTATTGATTTATTGATTTATTAAACTGACTCCTCTAGTTTAACATTTTTGGAATAATGTTCATGAGTGGTGAGTAAAGACTGTTCATTTCTAGATCTTATAACTGAATTAAATGTACAGTTCATACTGTGAACTAGATCAATGTTCGCCCTCTAGTGGCGAAAGACTACAGAAGCACCAATTTCACTTAATGTAGAATTTCTGCTTCGATATTTAAATTATTTCTGATATGGAAACTGATCCTGCATGTCTCCTAGTGAACTAAAAAGGTATGAATATTGTTTATTTGTCATTAAACTATTATTTGGTAAGCACCAAGTCAATTCTGCAGGTTTCCGCTATTTTAGCTGTTTACTGTTTAGTTATTGTTGGGATTTTCAGTATAAAACCATCTATGGTGGAAGGAGAACAAAACACACTGACTTGGTAACAGTAGTGCTGCTGTCATAAAATTACTCCAGAATATATCTCTCTTACACAATGTCCTGAGGGTTACCTGTAGGCTGTAGCAACATGTAGATATATTACACACACACACACACACACACACACACACATACACACACACACACACACACTGAGGTGATAATTATTGGTTTAATGGCATCCACATTTTAAATGGATGTTCTATGGTTAACTTGACTTTATTCTCAGTTTGAGGTTAATTTGACCTCCAGTTATTTGAAAATCCTGCTGTAGAATATATTCCTTTATTTTAACCGCATTGAAAAAAATGTCTGACTGAAACTGTTTTGTGTTTCGTTGTTGGTGCATCATTGACTGTGTTTATGCGTGGCCCGGGGCCCAAAGGGGCCCCTACACGAGATTTTGGCACCTAACTCATACACACTTTCACGTAGGCACACGAATCTCGGTACACATTTAGAGCTCATCGAGCCGAACAACTTTCATGTCCTGGGCTAAACTCAACAGGAGGCCGGTTATTTTGGGTCATTCACAAAAACACACCCGATGGATTTTGATATACTCCTCCTAGGGAATTTATAGAATCGCCACCAAACCAGGCCGATGTGATCTAAAGACATTGAGGATGCAAAATTGCGGAGGGATTTTTGATATCTCAAACGGGTCAGCCGTGATAATGTCTTAAACCTACCCGAAAAATGATTAATAACTTTGTGTGTGGCATTATATTGAGTGACATTATATTCAGTGACACCTGTGACATCACGTTCAGTGACATCACATTCAACATGATAGTGTGAGGCTTTTCTTCCAGCACCTGCGGCCTATTGTACACACATACACATCTCACACACATCACTAATGTTAATACACAGACTCAACCATACACACAAGCACATTTACTCGTCACACACCTCTCTCCCTCACTCTCACACACACTAACCCTTACACACACACACTAATGCATTCAACAAATATTTAGGGCCCAAACTGACATTAGCCCTGTATAGTGTGTGATGTGTGCAGGTTGTGAGTTGCAACCGAGTGGCGATGGCTTTTTCGAGGTCTTAACACACTCGAATGACACTCGAATGACACAGGTACAGATACTCTTATTTCTATTGGTCTACAATGTACTCACAATTCGACGTTTTTGACTCCGGATCCGAGCTGGCCGAGTGAGATCCTGAGGGAAAACAAAGGACGCGACGCGAAGCGGCGGCCCCGAGGAAAACGAGCCGGCGTCAGGAACAGGCTGAGAGCCCGTGCACACCGCACACCTCTGCCTAGTATCCTGCTCGCCAACGTCCAGTCTCTGGAGAACAAGCTCGATGACCTCAGGGCCAGGATAAAGTTCCAGAGAGACATTCGGGACTGCAATCTTCTCTGCTTCACCGAGACATGGCTGAACCCAGCGGTGCCGGACCACGCCATCCAGCCGGCCGAGTTCTTCTCGGTTCACCGCATGGACAGGACAAGGGACTCGGGGAAGACAAGGGGAGGCGGCGTGCGTTTAATGGTGAACAGCGGCTGGTGCAACAGCGCGAGCGTTGTTCCTCTCGCACGCTCCTGCACACCCAACCTGGAACTATTGACCATCAAGTGTCGTCCTTTTTATCTTCCTCGGGAGTTTACATCGGTCATAATCAGCGCCGTTTATA
The DNA here is from genome assembly GCA_013621035.1 of Clarias magur. Classification (NCBI taxonomy): domain Eukaryota; kingdom Metazoa; phylum Chordata; class Actinopteri; order Siluriformes; family Clariidae; genus Clarias; species Clarias magur. Next base: position 10,176 of record QNUK01001647.1, read on the forward strand.
TTCCGCCACAAGCGGACAAGGACACTGCCTTATGCGAGCTGCATGAGGCACTCACACAGCACCAAACACAGCACCGGGACCGAACTTTTATCAGCACATCACATGCCCAACCAGGGGCGAAAGGACACTGGACCATTGTTATACAACAGTCAAGGACGGCTACAAGGCACAATCTCGTCCATCGTTTGGGAAATCCGACCATGCCGCCATCTTCCTCATGCCAAAATATAAACAAAGGCTTAAACAGGAACTTCCGGTTCAGAGGGAGGTCGCGCGCTGGACGGACCAATCGGTGGCCGCGCTTCAGGACGCACTCGATGACGCAGACTGGGACATGTTCCGGAACAGCTCCGATGACGTCAGCATGTTTACGGAAGCGGTCGTGGGATTCGTCAGGAAACTAGCGGATGATACCGTGCAGAAAACGACCATCAGAACGTTTCCCAATCAGAAGCCGTGGGTGGATAAAACCATCCGCGACGCTCTGAGATCTCGCGCCGCTGCCTACAACGCGGGACTTGCATCAGGGGACATGAACCAATACAAGGCTGCGTCCTATAACGTCCGGAAGGTGGTTAAAGAGGCGAAGCAGCGCTGCGGAAGGAAACTAGAGTCACAACTCCAACAGAGGAGTTGCCTGCGGCAGGGACTAAGGACAATAACGGATTATAAAGCACCAACATCCGGTATGACGAACGCGCACATGACTCTGGCAGACGAGCTGAACACCTTTTATGCTCGCTTCGAGGCTGCAGCTAAAGACGCTAGCGTTGCTAATGCTAGCGGTGCTAACGGCTGCGGAGAGGAAGTCACTGCCAGCACCGGAAACGCGTTCATCATCTCCGAGCATGACGTGAGGAGAGCCTTCAGGAGAGTGAACACTAGGAAAGCAGCAGGACCAGACGGCATCTCAGGTCAAGTCCTCAGAGCCTGCGCAGACCAGCTTGCACCTGTGTTCACAGAGATATTCAACCTCTCCTTATCTCAGTCGGTGATCCCCACATGCTTCAAAGAGTCCATCATTGTTCCTGTTCCGAAGAAACCACATCCTGCTTCCCTCAATGACTATCGACCTGTAGCCCTCACCTCAGTGGTGATGAAATGCTTTGAACGGCTGGTCAGAGACTTCATCATCTCTTCACTACCCGACACTCTGGACCCATTACAGTTTGCATACCGCCCGAACCGCTCCACAGATGATGCCATCTCTCATCTCCTCCACACAACACTCACTCACCTAGACACTAGAAGGGGGAATTATGTTAAAATGCTTTTCATCGACTACAGCTCAGCATTTAACACCATAATTCCCTCCACACTCACCACCAAACTGGAGCATCTGGTACTCAGCTCATCTCTGTGTCAGTGGATCTCTAATTTCCTAACTGGGAGACCACAGGCTGTAAGGATGGGTGGACACGTCTCAGCCTCTCTCACTCTCAGCACTGGAGCCCCACAGGGCTGTGTTCTGAGCCCCCTGCTGTACTCCCTGTACACACATGACTGTGCGGCCACTACCAGCTCCACCACCATCATCAAGTTTGCTGACGACACCGTCGTGGTGGGCCTGATCTCTAACAACGACGAGACGGCCTACTTGAAGGAGATTGGAAATCTGGAGAACTGGTGCCAGAGGAACAACCTTCTTCTAAATGTCAGTAAAACAAAGGAGCTGATAGTGGACTTCAGCACTAAGCAGGAGAGGAACTACCAGACCCCGTCATCAACGAGAGCCCAGTGGAGAGAGTGGACTGCTTCAAGTACCTCGGTGTTCACATCACGCAGGACCTGTCATGGTCCTGTCACATCAACACCGTGGTGAAAAAGGCCCGACAGCGTCTCTACCACCTCAGACGCCTGAGAGACTTTAGACTGCCCTCCAAGGTGCTCAGGAACCTTTACTCCTGCACCATAGAGAGCATCCTGACGGGAAACATCGCATCCTGGTTCGGGAACAGCACCATGCAGGACAGACGAGCCTTGCAGAGGGTGGTGCGATCAGCTGAGCGCATCATCCGAACTGACCTCCCTGACCTGCACTCTGTCTACAGCAAGCGGTGCTGGACCAAGGCCAGGAAGATCATGAAGGACCTCAGCCACCCCAGCAATGGACTGTTCTCTCTGCTGCGGTCTGGGAAGCGCTTCCGCTCCCTCAAGGCCAATACAGAGAGACTGAGAAGGAGCTTCTTCCCGCAGGCGATACGGTCTCTCAATCAAACCAACACAATAGACTAAACACCTTTGCATTTTCTTGCACACACAGAACGGACAATTATGTCAATGCACATTGCACATATATGCACATATGCACATTTTGCACACTTCAAGGACTTCTTTTCACACACCCCTCATCTCATTAAAAAACTACCTCAAGTTTTTTCACAGACTATAGTATATACTTCAGATTTTATGTATATATATATATATATTTTGTAACTTTGTTGGAATCTGTTTTATAGGTTCCTTTTGTAAAAAATTATTTAAGGTCACGGAGCGGTCGTATAAGCATTTCACTGCATATCGTACTGTGTATGACTGTGTATGACTGTGTATGTGACAAATAAAATTTGAATTGGAGGTTGTGCGGTGCGCCCAGGGTGGAACGTCACAGGGTGCTTGGGCCCGTCATCGTTGCTTGTAACTATATTTTAGTTTGTTTTCTCCAGATTTTCTCCCTAATTTAGTCGTGTCCAATTCCTCCCTGACACTAGGGGGCGACTGTCTTGAGATTAATTCTGATTAATTCAAAATATAAAGTAAAAATAAAAACAAATAAACCTTCACTTTACCTTTGAAAAAAAAAATTGTGGCTGAAGTAAGACGAGAGAGGAGAGGAGGAGGGAGGGGACTACATAGGACAACTTGACAGAATCATCTCCCGCACTGCTACAGTCTTAAATTTTTTTTTCTTCACGGGGCCGTGTTTACTAAAGAACAGTCACTACACTTGGACACTATTAAAGAACCATCGGCTTAGTTGTGATCATGTGACGCTTGGCAGACAAAGTGCACATGTAATAATAATCGCATATCAAGACATTGTTTTGCCTCCCAGTGTGGCTAGCTTCACAAACATAACATGGTAAAATTAAAGTAACTTAAAAAATGTCAACACACACACACACACACACACACACACACACACACACACACACACACACACACACACAGAGCTTCACAATCCTGTTTAATTACAGATAGTCAGAAGCTTCAGTGCTGAGACAGGTCCGGCTTTAAAACTGTCCCTCATTCAGAAAGCAGTCCAGTGTGAATGTTTAGTCTCTGATAAAATACTGATTAATTTTTTATTTAATTTTTTTAAAGTAAAAAGGCTAATGTTCGAAGGAGAAGATGCTCTAATCGAAGCTGAAATTCTCAAAATTCCAGAGTCTCATTTGCAGGAACATGGGCAATTTACTCCTTTGGTTCGACTGAATTCCTTAAAAATAATAGACTTCCCAAGAGATGTGTTAGGGACCGTCTACAAAGTGCTCAGACCTGTATTATAGAGGAGAGTCGGTATTCAGAGGCAGAAATGATAGTATTTATAATTGCCAATTAAAATAAATACTTTAAACACCCTAAATATATGATATTTCATTTTCATTCATATTATGGAAAATAATGTTGTTGAGTTAATAAAGATATAAATAAAGATATGAAGCAAGCGGATAAATGCAGAGATGCTCTTTTAGAGTTAGTGTGTGAGCAGCTCGGGGGTGATTAGGGGAATCCCCTACCATGCGGAGGGTTGGTTTTTTAAATATGAGTCACAAAATATAAAACAAAATACCAAAAGACAAATTACAGTGGAAATTTTTTTATTTTAATAGAAACACAATCTAGTAGCATTAACACTTAAAGTTAAACTTGAAAATCTGTTCAGTTATTCTCCTTGGTGAGATATTATGAACTACAAGCAGTTCTTATTCTCCTTCATTTATTATTTTATTAGGCAGTACCAGTCTAACACGTGTAGCTCACAGTATATTAATATTCTTGATTTTTGATGAATCGATGGCTACATATGGAGAAAATGTAATAAGTGACAACTTTTTAAAATTCACTTTGAATCTTTATTTCCTGATGTGAAAAAAGGAACACAACCATAATGTGGTGTATTACAATGAACACACACATCTGAAGAAGGCTACACAGAAGGTTTTGTAGTTTGGAGTTGTAGTCACTGTGTGTCATGGGTCTAGCTGGTGGTAGTTGCTAGACCAGCTGATGGTGTTGCCGTGGGCATATATGGTAGGCATGGACACAGAGGGGTGTGCAAACAGAAAGTGTCTTATTTTAAACACAACTCAAAAACAGACAAATGAACAAAGAAACTAAAACAACAAACTCAAACTAGGGCTCAGGAAAAACACAGAAACAAGAACTGAACACAGGGAACCAGGAGCTGACACAGGGAACTGACAGAACTAGGGATGGGGAAACATGGAGCTGGAGCTAACTAAAGACACATAGGGGAACTAGAGACAAGACTGGACAGGACGTGGCTGGAAGAGAGATGGGGCGAGGACTGGAGAGATAGGACTGGACAGGAGACAGGGCTAGACAGGAGACAGGGCTAGACAGGGTCTCAGGGACTAGACTGGCTGGGTTAGTGAGGTTAGTAGCTACATGGAATACTGGGGACACTGGATGCTGACCTAACTGGGTTAGCGGCTAATGGGGTTAGTGGCTAACCGGGTTAGTACTGACCTAATACAGAAACAGAACACAAAAGGCAGGGCACACATGAGGCTATACCAAACTAGCAGCTAACCTACTAGCGACCAGAACCACTAGCAGTCAATCCCACTAGAGGCTAGCCTACTGGAGGCTAACCCTACTAGGGGCTAACCCTACTAGCCGTCAAGGCCTACTAACGGCTAACCCTGCTAACAGCTAAGCCCTCATGTGGCTACACATACAAGGGAAATAAACCAGAAGACAGAACAGTATATACACTGTACACAGGAGGAGACACAGGCTAACTAAACACTGAACAAGGCAACTCCATGAATCCATCAGAACAAGGAACATACAGAAAACAAAACTAGAGCCCTCTGAAAACAAAGGTTAGAAAACATAAACCAAAGATAAACTTGACGGTAATACAAACAAACATTCAACAAACACAAACAGACCAAACAATGCTCGACCCAGTTTCCCAGAACAAACTGCTATTTATAGAAGTTTTAATGAGCCACCTCAGTTCAGGTGAGCGCTCATCACCTGACTGAGGTGCCTTCTGGGAAACTGAGTCAACCAACAAGAACTACACAGACAGACAGACATGAACAGTGACCTCTAGTGGAGGTTCCTAACACTGTGTGGGAGATTATTGATTATTGTGTTTCGAGAGACTTGAATATATGGATAATGAGACATCAACAGTGAAAGAGACTCATTTATGATCAGTGCAACACCTGAGCAACCAACAAGATCTAAGCTGGTTATGTTATACATTAGCGTAGATGTGAGAATTGTCCTTCGTCTGCTGGATATTACCATAGGTATGAGAATCGTCCTCCTTCTGCTGCTCAGTGTCAGTGTGGACACTACTGCTCTCACGCAGAGACCTGTTTCTGACGCATAAACTGCATATTAATGTCTTTATTATTTTATCAATTAAGAATCAATATAAAAATCTAAATCCTGTGCTGTGAGTCAATGTTTAACCTGTATATAATGTACTAATCCTGCAGAGTTTTACCTCCTGCTGTAAATCACAGCTCCTAAGAAGCCTGAGACGAGGACACTCACTCCAGCTGTCACACCAACAATCATCCCGACTGACCAACTATCAGATTCAGGATTGTGACCTGTTAAAAACAACAGTATTTAGCGTGTCAATATTTAACTTTTCCTTCACTTGAGACATTCAGGAGTGTTGTGAGCAGACGGACCCACCCTCGACCTGAAGCCTGATGGTTTTAGATCCTGACGTCTCGTTGGTTCTCCAAGTGCAGATGTAATTCCCAGAATCCCTCACGGTTAGAGCAGGAAAGTGAAGAACGGGTCCTGATGTGTTTAACTGCTCGTTGTTCTTAGACCACACAAACTGTGAGGAACTGTGTGTGCAGTTCACATCACACGTCAGATTTAACGAGTCTCCTTGTTTAAGGGTTCCGTTTCCACTGAGCCTGATTAGTGACACCTTTAAATCTTTTACAGAGAGCAGGAAAGACTCCACGTCACTCAATCAGGATTTCACACACAGATAAACATGTAGTACTGAATAAAAAACATCAGAAAAATTAGATTTTAACAAACAATACTTTGGGGGGAGGGGGGGCGGTGGGGGGGGGGTGGTTGGGGTAGGCATAAGGTGAGTATTAGAACACATCAAGTTGTTTTTTGGAACTTTGTCTGTTTGTGTTACGAGCAGGTCGGTGGAGCTCTGTTTATTGTTGTGATTTCGGTTTTCTTTTGTTTGCTTTTAAGTTCCTTAATTAATAATCCCACGCCATCTCCGAATGACTCCAAGACTCCAAGGTTTTCCTCTGCGTATCATAAGCACTCTCACTAACTTCTATTTCATTGACCCCCTCTAAAGCCCTGCGTCAGGGCTCTCATCATTAAAAACATCTGGTGGTGCGTCTCTCCATACCGTACTACACGTAACAGTTTGAAATAAAATCGTTAGTTCATCTCAAAATTCAACAGATGGCGCTGTACATTTTTAATATGCACTCATGAGTGTGCAGTTGAAATCTACTTAATACATGCAATCTCACACCTTCATTCCATGCACTTCATAGAAATACAAAAATTTTAGTTAATTGCAAAATTCAGCAGATGGTGTTGTACATTCGAAACATGTTTATGAGTGTGCAATGGAAATCTACTTCATGAATTCGATCTTGAGCCTTTACTCCACATTCTCTACAGAAAGAATAAATACAAAGTTCAATCAAACGCTTTACTTAATTGATTTGGCTTGCAAAAATTGGATCTATAGAATTTGCTTTTGATTTGTATAATATTGCAGTTTGGAAAGTTTTGTTGGTCTTATTTGACTAAGCTTGAAATGCAGATTTTCAGGGAATTTGCTTTGTGAATTTCATTGTACTACACCTACTTATTATTTGATTTGGCTTGTAAAAACGGATTTTGAGAACCTAATTTGGTTTGTGAATTGGCTTTTTTGGGGGGTATTCCATGGGCAGAATTAGTTAACAATGCACTAGAAGATTTAAGCAAAACTAAAAAATGGATTTCTATTTTAATCCTTAAATTTTACCTGCAGTTTGTAGAGTCACTCCAGGAAAACCGGTCCCTCTGTTCACATTAGTTATAAATCTGAATCTGTACTCTCCAGAATAACTGAACTGGACATTGTGGATTAACAAAGTGCAGTTTGATTTGTCGTCTCCAACGTACTCAAAGTCTGACTTGGTTTTTGATGAGCTGCTATAAACATACGGAGGGTCATGACACAGTCCTGTGTTTGAGTTCATTGAGCACCAAAGCATTTGTGTCACCTGAATGTTGGGATTTGATGTTGGATAATAATAACTACAGGGAATGGAGACACTGAATCCTCTCACAGCACAGATCGACTTATCAGGATAATTCACACCCCATCCACTGACCTGAGTGAGAACATCTGTGTAGAGAAATACATGGGGAATAAGGACAAAAAGGACTGAGAAAGTTATGTACCTCTATATCTGTAAATATTCACATTTGTAATATCCATTCATATATATATATATATATATATATATATATATATATATATATATATTTTTTTTTTTTTTTTTTTTGCATACACATTTTTGATCCTTTTTGCAGATCTCTCTCTCTCTCACACACACACACACACACACACACAAACACACACACACACATTATAGTGCTTTTGTGTTGTCAGCTTAAAGAGATACTTACATAAAAAATAATGTTCACTAAATGTTTAATTGATAAACAAATATTACTAATTACAGCCGAGAGACTTTAAATTAATTTAAAAAGTATTACTGTAATCTCAGTTAAACTGGTGTGTGTTGTATTTCTTTGGTGTGTTGAGACAGTAGCCTAGGTAGAGTTTTATTAATTAGGATGCTCTTATACTCAGTTTTAGATGGAAAGATGAGATTCTGTAATAGATGAATATTACAGCGACAAAAGACACACTACAATTCATTTCTAATAAAATCGACCTAACTGGCTCAAGTGATTCAAATCTACCAAATCAAACTTTTAGATCTGTAAAAGCAAAGATCTGCTGATTAGTGTAGATTTCACTCATTTTTCAAGAGATTTTCTTACAAAAATTAAAAAACAGAAAAAAAAAACATAGAAATCTCAGCCCGAAGGTTGCAAAAGCTCTGCATGATGACACTGCACAGTGATTTACAAGGAGCAAACTTATTCACTTATCCATTAACACTTTTTCACAATACACCCAATATTGTAGTCCATCTTAAAAAGCTCCTGTGATCATAAAGACCTTTCAAAACAAGCGACACATGACACTGTCACATGGGACAGAACAAACATGTTCAGCTGAATACTAATTCCATGACACTTTTGTCTCCAATCTTCTCAGGAGTCATAAGAGCTGTGTTTGGAATTATCGATGCGTGTTCGCTTGGTTGACTTATTTGCGATCGCCCGACCATAGCGTGTGACTTGTTACTTTATTCATGACCTGTGTTTGTTTTTCTGTCTGTCTGGATTTTTCTGTGTGTTTGATAACCATAAACTCTCTGTAATGAGTGTTTTTCATTTCTTCTTTTTTTTTTTTATATCTGAACCACGGATAAAAGGATGCAAATAGGTGGAAATGAAAATTTGTAAATTTACATACATAAGAAAATGAGCCAAGGACATCAAGTTTCTTGGTGAAACACTGAACTATTCTATTTTTGTCATTTAGGACACTTCACTGGGGTTAATTATGTCGCGGCGGCTGTGCAGATGGATCCAGATGCAGGTCATGCAGGTGCAGGCCAGGAGTTCTTTTGATCGCCTGTTGGGTGAGAATAGCTCAGGCAGAGACATAGTTGTGAAAGCGAGAGAGTTGGATCAGAGCCGAGAAATCTGTCAGCATTGTGACAGTGCCGAAATGTGAAGCTGAGCCATGGTCGTATTTCACACAGCAGTGAAATCCATCAGTGAGGCGATAAATCTGAATCGTGAGGCGAGAAGGTGATCAAAGTAGAGACAATAGAATTGAGAGAGAGCACACAATAATCCGGCAAGGAGAGGGCACGCTGTGCTTCCTTATAAGAGGAGAGAAATCAGCCTGGGAAAACATGTCCACGTGGTGAGGAGTATGACAGCGTGGGAAAGGAGATGTCAAAGGATGAAAGTCGTCTTTGAACCGCTTTCCCTGTTCCTGTCCCTCTGAATCAACACATCAACGTTGAAAACGTCTCTTCACTTGCTGCTTAATATATCACACCTCTTGATAAGTGCCATTGTAGCAAGTCAGTGTTATTCAAGTCACCTGTCAGCGGTTTCAATGTTTGTCTTTTTTGAGCTTAAACAGTGAGAACGCAGGAACATGATCAAGCGTTTTGTTTCTTATTTAATATGTTATTGACTCTAAAAATTTGAAACCATTTTAAAATCATTAGAAATATTTTATCAGACAGTAATTAATAGATCACTAATATTATACAGTATATTGCGTTTGTGCAAATATATAATCCAGTAACTGAGCATAAAACTGAGCGTACACACCGCGACATCAATCAGCACACAGTTAAAACTCTGAACAATAAGAGTGAGATGATGTTTCATACCGGACAGCGTGAGCAGAATCAGAGCCGAGTGCAGCATCGTCATCTCTTCTTCAGTGAGAACTTCACACACTCCGTGTTGGGTCTCTGTGTCTGTGTGTGTGTGTGTGTGTCTGTGTGTGTGTGTGTGTGTGTGTGTGTGTGTGTCTGTGTGTGTGTCTGTGTGTGTCTGTGTGAATACAGAACTGAGCTCATGAAGTGAGAACTAAAAGCTGTTCGTGCCAATTTAAATGCACACGGTATGACTACAACGCTACAAGAGTGTGAGATGTTACAAGAGGAAGATGGGCCTCACGCAATTTATAATACAATATAATAGTCATTTTTTCTTTTAATGACATTTTTATATATTTTTTATATAATTTGTTGTGTTTATAAACTCTTCAAGGATGTCTTCTATTTTTACCAGGTAGGAAAGCAGATACAAATATATATACACACACACACACACACACACGGTATAAATTAAGCCCATGTAAATTACACTAACAATTAGCTGATGTTAACTTAATTCTTACGTACAGTTCATATTCCGCGCCTTTACATTATGATGTGGATCATTTTTGACCCAGGCGAAAAAATACCCGTGAAATAAGAGTCCATACAGAATTATGAACTTCAGATCTTTTTAAAATGTATAAACAGCCAAGCTGACCATAATAAATGGATAAATAAGCCTTAATAAAGGTTTTAGAGAGCGGGGAACAAATATTTATTGTTTTACACCACAGATTGTTTTATAGAAGCATCTACTCTCACACAATCTGATGTCCTGATTTACTTTTTTTATCAGTTTATCAGTGATATGCCACATAGGTCTTGTCTCAGGTTTATCAAATTTTAGCGTTGTTTAATTTGACCATTTTTTCAATAGTAGCCAGTCTTGTATCAGAGTCATGATCAGAGGGGCTGTAATCAGAGTTTTCTTCGAAGTTTCTTCCCAGTTTCTTCTATGCTCTGACACATCGCTATCTGCTTCCTCATCCTAGAGGATCAAACCAAGTACAACCTGAGAGACTGAAATGTCAGCTCAAGTACCTTTATATGCTTATGACCCCTCTTCTTGATCAAATATATTGATACTTCTTTGTTTTATGTTGCTACGTTGCAGGTGAGCCAGGTGTTAGCACCTGATGCCTGTGTCAAGGCACCGGCTGGCGTCTGTAGGACTTGTGTTCCTTATGTTTATTATGTACGATCATTCTCATGCTGTTCTACTCTTTCAATTCAATTCAATTTTATTTGTATAGCGCTTTTAACAGTTGTCATTGTTGCAAAGCAGCTTTACACAGTCAAAAGAATTATTTAAGTTTGTATGGAATATGAATGTGTATGAATCAAAATGGTCAGATAGTCTTTCACTCATTTAAGATTCCAACATGACCCTACAAAGTTCAACAGGTGCAAATGTGGTAGGAACACAGACAGTCTTCAATCTCCCCTTGAACACTGTCACCACTGTGCCATCAAAAATACATGTAGGGTTTTACGATTCCCACCATCACTATCATTTTCCTTGATCTTACACACACTGGTACAACGAAGCTCCATTGTAATACATATGAATCGAATTGGACCCGGAACAGCCTCAATGTTGCGTATATCATTTCTAGCTAGGAAACTACTGTTAATCCACAATGTACAGTTCCGTTATTCTGGAGAGTAGAGATTCAGATTTATAACTACTGTGAACAAATGGACAGGTGAAGCTGGAGTGACTCTTCAAACTGTAGGTAAAATTTAATTATTTAAATAAAAATCCAAAACATTCATTGTCATTCATTCATGATTCATTAAGGTTCATTACATACAAGTATCATTAAATAACTTTACAGTCATCTTCACTCCATGAATTGTAAAAAAAAATCTAATTCATCTGATGTTTATGATTCAATACTACATGTTTATCTGTGTGTGAAATCCTGACTGAGTGACGTGGAGTCTTTCCTGCTCTCTGTAAAAGATTTAAAGGTGTCACTAATCAGGCTCAGTGGAAACGGAACCCTTAAACAAGGAGACTCGTTAAATCTGACGTGTGATGTGAACTGCACACACAGTTCCTCACAGTTTGTGTGGTCTAAGAACAACGAGCAGTTCAACACATCAGGACCCGTTCTTCACTTTCCTGCTCTAACCGTGAGGGATTCTGGGAGTTACACCTGCACTTGGAAAACCAACGAGGCGTCAGGATCTAAAACCATCAGCCTTCAGGTCGAGGGTGGGTCCGTCTGCTCACAACACTCCTGAATGTCTCCAGTGATTACTGAAGGAAATAAAGTGACTCGTGTTCAGTTAAACATTCACAGTATATATATATATATATATATATATATATATATATATATATATATATATATATATATATATTTATAATTTACACAAGTGTTGTTAGTGCATTAATATACATTGGTTCATCTACACCTCACTAAGTTAAGAAACATTTATTTTAATTACGTAATGCAAGCTGAAGAATTATATGAGGGATTAATAAAAGAACATATACATTTATATAAAAATGCAGTAAAATATGAATAATAATTATTATTTATTTACATCTTTTAAGTTTCAATATCTTTTCCATACCTGAAAACACAATTCATGAATTTACAGTAAGTTGGAATAGTTTTCACAAGGGATGATCTTAATAAAAATTGAGGAACTCAGCACAGTTTGGCTTCCCCGTGTTCTAGTAGGCACAGTGGTTTTTGTTTGTTTGTTTGTTTTTTGACTGCTGTATTATAATGCTTTTTGTCACTTAGGTCTATTTTATTATTAAACAGACTTTAACAGAGAATTAACAGGCAAACAGGATAACATGGCCTTTTTTTTTTAGTATTCTGCATTAGTCATAAGTTTAGTTTTGCTGCGCGAGGAAGTTCTCCAAAAACTGAGAAGTGGGTAAATAGGGTAAAGGTGTGAATACGTCTGTGGTCATGTTGCCACCTATCAACTGATTCTCAAAATGATTCAGAGGATCTTTATCTTACTTTTAACATTAAGTCTAAAATGGGATCAGCAGATGTTACACGAACTGCAGCTGAAATTCTGACAGGACGAGCTGATCATCTACTGAACATCAACAGACTTAAACTGGACAAATAAAGGCTTACTGGTTTTCCCCACACTGCTGCACATTAGAACTGGTGATGTGTGTGTGTTCTGTTTTTACAGACAAAACCAGTTTCTCAAGATTCTGATTCATGATGAATAAATAAATAAAACAATATAAGAATTGTATGAACATACACACATGGACAAAATTGTTGGTACCCTTCGGTCAATGAAAGAAAAACTCACAATGGTCACAGAAATAACTTTAATCTGACAAAAGTAATAATTTTAAAGAATTCTATGAATGTTAACCAATGAAAGTCAGACATTGCTTTTCAACCATGCTTCAACAGAATTATTTAAAAAATAAACTCATGGAACAGGCCTGGACAAAAATGGAACAGGCCTGGACAAAAATGATGGTACCCCTAGAAAATACTGAAAATAATGTGACCAAAGGGACATGTTAATTCAAGGTGTGTCCACTAATTATCATCACAGGTGTCTACAATCTTGTAATCAGTCAGTGGGCCTATATATAGGGCTCCAGGTCGTCACTGTGTTGTTTGGTGACATGGTATGTACCACACTCAACATGGACCAGAGGAAGCGAAGGAAAGAGTTGTCTCAGGAGATTCGAAAGAAAATTATAGACAAGCATGTTAAAGGTAAAGGCTATAAGACCATTTCCAAGCAGCTAGATGTTCTTGTGACTACAGTTGCACATATTATTCAGAAATTTAAGATCCATGGGACTGTAGCTAACCTCCCTGGACGTGGCCACACGAGGAAAATTCATGACAAATCAAAGAGACGGATAATCCCAATGGTAACAAAAGAGCCCAGAAAGACTTCTAAAGAGATCCAAGGTGAACTTCATGCTCAAGGAACATCAGTGTCAGATCGCACCATCCGTCGTTGTTTGAGCCAAAGTGGACTACATGGGAGACGACCAAGGAGGACACCATTGTTGAAAACAAATCATAAAAAAGCCAGATTGGAATATGCCAAACTACATGTTGACAAGCCACAAAGCTTCTGGGAGAATGTCCTATGGACAGATGAGACAAAAATGGAACTTTTTGCCAAGGCACATCAGCTCTATGTTCACAGACGGAAAAATGAAGCATATCAAGAAAAGAACACTGTCCCTACTGTGAAATATGGAGGAGGCTCTGTTATGTTCTGGGGCTGCTTTGCTGCATCTGGCGCAGGGTGTCTTGAATCTGTGCATGGTACAATGAAATCTCAAGACTATTAAGGGATTCTAGAGAGAAATGTGCTGGCCAGTGTCAGAAAGCTGGGTCTCAGTCGCAGGTCATGGGTCTTGCAACAGGACAATGAGCCAAAACACACAGCTAAAAACACCCAAGAATGGCTAAGAGGAAAACATTGGACTATTCTAAAGTGGCCTTCTATGAGCCCTGACCTCAATCCTATTGAGCATCTTTGGAAGGAGCTGAAACATGCTGTCTGGAAAAGGCCCCCTTCAAACCGGAAACAACTGGAGCAGCTTGCTCATGAGGAGTGGGCCAAAATACCTGCAGAGAGGCGCAGAAGTCTCAGTGACAGTTACAGGAATCGTTTGATTGCAGTGATTGCCTCAAAAGGTTGTGCAACAAACTATTAAGTTAGGGGTGCCATCATTTTTGTCCAGGCCTGTTCCATAATTTTGTTGAAGCATGGTTGAAAAGCAATGTCTGACTTTCATTGGTTAACATTCATAGAATTCTTATTTATTATTACTTTTGTCAGATTAAAGTTATTTCTGTGACCATTGTGAGTTTTTCTTTCATTGACCGAAGGGTGCCAACAATTTTGTCCACGTGTGTAGACTATAGCTGTGGTAGCTGTGTTGTTCTCTCTCTCTCTCTCTCTCTCTCTCTCCAAGGTCACAGGTCACTGCGCAGCTAAACCAAGTTCCTCATCCTTCTGAAAAAGTGTTGGGATGAAGAAGGAGTGACTTATGCGTCTGTGTGGATCAAACCCAACAAACCAACTAAACAGAAGGCATCAAAACATTAAATAATTGCTTCAAAATGTATAATGTGATATAAACTCTTATGTAAAACAATGGCAGATTAAATTAACCGAGAATTATAAAAGCAGTGTGTATAATCTGTGTTCATTCTCTGTTTAGCAAATATTATATATTATAATGTTATATATTGCTTTTTAAAAGTTTCAAAAACAGTGGCAGGTTAAATTAACAGAGCGTTGTGAAAAAGTGTGTATTTTCCATGTTTCTTCTCAATTTAGCAAATAAATAAATATTGAATATATTACTTTATTAAGTTTATAATTATTCTTTATGCTCTTGAGTATCTGTGAATGGAGTGTGTTCCTGTTCTCAGTGACGTTATCACAGCTGTAAACAGTCGTTTCCTCACCAGCCTCTCTTATATCTTTAAATGTAAGTGTGTTCGTGAGAAAGCACAAAGTGTGGTGTAAAAGCAGTCTAACATGCAGAATGTGTGTGTGATAAGCAGATGTGTGTGTGTGTGTGTGTGTGTGATTTCAGGCGTGTCCACACTGAGCAGCAGGAGGAGGACGATTCTGTAATCTACAGCACTGTGAAAACGGCCTGATGATGCTTTCACACCTCATTCACCCACAGTGTGTAATGATGTGTGTCGCACAAGGGGCAGAGCCACGCATAAACAGTTCACTGTGAAAAGGCGAAGGCGCGGCTATTTATACACGCGGTTGCCAGGCAACGCCGCGGTCAGACAATCAGCCCAAACGAGCCGCACCTGGCGGCGTGTTTACAGTATATAAAGGGTCCTGATACCCCCGCACTTCATGTGATCATTAGGTAGCACCGGTAAAGGACAAAGAGAAAGAAAAGAAAGAAAAAGACAGAAAGACAGACTGACAGGCAAAGCGTGCTGTTGAAAGATGGAAGCCCAAGTCTCTGCCTGTCTAAGACTCCAGCGAGAGAAAGAGAAAGTGAGCAAGTTTAGCGTGCGCTATATGTTTATAGTGCAACGCACACACAAACTCTCTCTCTTCCCAGAGAGGATCATAAGTTTTTCTGTTAGTTTCCAGAGACCTGTCTGTTCTCACGTAGATGGCGGAGCTCTGTTTATTTTGTGTTTTCAGTTTTCTTTGGTTTCCTTTTAAGCTTCTTAATTAATAATCCCACGCCGTCTCCATATGTAAACGTCTTCCCGTGTGTATCACAAGCACTCTTACATACTCCTATTTCGGGAACCCCCTCTAAAGTCCTGCATCAGGGCTCTTATCATTAAAACATCTCGTGGTGTGACTCTCCATTCCGCACAGTGCAGATGAGTTTTATTTACTCATCATCATAACGCCTGCGATGTTTCACACACATGGAACTCATTATGGTTTAAGCCTCACTAATATCACAGAAAGTGTCAGTTTGTTTACTGTAAACATCCTGTCTGGAAGTTGTGAGGCCACGCCCCCTTACACCAAGCACTTACTGTATAATAAAGGACGAAGCGATCAGTCCACATTTAAATGCATCTCAAATTTAAAATGTTATTTCTCTTCTCGTCTTTCATCAGTATCTGCTCTTCTCACTGCTGGTTTTCTCCTGTTGTTGCTTCCTGACCTGTTTAGCTTTGTCACTGTTTTCTCATGTTACATTTAGTCATAGCATTAGCATCTAGCTTGCAGCCTAGCCATAGTTTTATGTTTCTCTTTGTCTTTTATAATCTTAATCTTCACTTTATTAAAGATGTCTGCACTGCATCATGTCTGAGCACTCAGTGAATGAGGTTTCTTCCTGATCTTTAACATAGATAGATAGATAGATAGATAGATAGATAGATAGATAGATAGATAGATAGATAGATAGATAGATGAGACATTCCAGAATTAGAGGACAATTTATGCACCAGAACATTTTAAAAATCAAACCTTTATTTTATAATTTTATGTTATGTATTGAAAAAAAAAAAACAAGTAATAAACTGTCAAATAATTTGATTCAGCCAGCTCAAACATCAAAGGTACACTTTTTTATGAGATTGTATTTGTTGTGTTCTCTGATTGGCACAACCCTGTTACAAATACGCAGGAATCTGAACATATATACTGTATATTTAAAAATATTGCTTAATAAATCTTTTACCCTTAAGTAAGGAAAGTCACATTCACATTGAATTCTCATTTTTCTTTATATTAATTTAAGCAACTTTTGAAATTTATCTTTCTCAACTTTTTGGCAATCACACATTTATTTTTACTCATTTAAGTATTAAAAATATTCAAATATCTGCTCATACACATTAAATCATGTAACCATTGAAACTTTCTAAATGACAGTACTGTTGCTTAAACATGAACTTAGAAATGCATTTGATAAAAAAGTATATGATAACAGGGTTGAAATGAAAGAAGCAGGGCTGCGCCTATTAACAGGGTTGAATGGATGAATTTCTTTTAATTGTAGATCATGACATAAATGCTTTGGAGAAAGCATATTGATGCTTGATGTTGTAGAAATGGCATCTGAACTTCTGATGCAAAATATTAGACTTTTCCACCAGCTTTCCTTGGGAGCATTCAAATTATTTTTTCAAAGTGATCTTTGGGGCTGCTCCAGGATCATTCTTGTGCTCTTTGTCCATAGTGGCCCACTGAAGGTAGGAGACATATTTGGTGGCTCTATATTGTGAGTACAGTGGAACCTTGGATTACGAGCATAATTGGTTCAAGAAGAGAGCTCATATTCCAAAACACTCGTAAATCAAATCAAATCTTCCCATAAGAAATAATGAAAACTCAAATAATTCGTTCCACAGCCCAAAAAAATAAGTACAGAAAAAATATTAATACAATATATAAAGTAAAAATAAAACAAATTAACCTGCACTTTACCTTTAAAAAAAGTTTAAATAAAACCCAACAGATAAGTGTTTCCGTTTGTGCGCACAGGCGCTGTGTATTTGTGTGTGTGTGTGGAATTAGCCCCTTCCCTCGCCTCGTCTTACACAGTAAAATTCCTCCTCCCTCCCCCAACCTTGCTTTTTAGGTTTCACAACAAATACACACACAACGGAAACACTGTTTTAACAGGAAAAAAAGAAATCTCTCTAATGACACTCATGTCGCAGACTAACGGAATCACTGCTGTAAAAAAAAAAAACTAATGAACCAGCACCTTACCTTGGAAAAGAATCGCGACAGAGCAGAGTTTTTGTGTAGAGCAGATTGTGTGTGTCTGTGTGAAGCCGGGGAGAGGGGGGGGGGGGTGTAAAGGCGAGAGAGTGTGTGTGTGTCGGTGTCAAAAAACTCAGCACTCATAAACCAAGACATGCTCGTTTTCCAAGTCAATTTAAAAAAAATCTTCGAGGTTCCTATATAGATATTATTGCTGCATTCCTCACATTCCTCAAACATAAATTGCTTGTTTGTAGTGTCACATGTGATGGCATGTTTCAGGCTCTCCAAATTAGATGTGTCAATTATGTTCATCTGGTGAAGCTTTTTGGCAATAAAGTGACTGGGTTCCAAGTAACAGGGTTGCAAATCAATGCTAATTTTAGCTTTTTTGTTGGAATAAGTTGCATTGGTTAGAGTGACACACTCCCTGTTACTGCCTATGTTTCATTTTTTTTTTTCTCTTACTCTGGCAGGATCAGTGGTGTTTGTAACAGAGTTGCACGCATGTTGTTGGACACAACTTCAGAGCATAATTGCATTCATTTAAAATGTGTTGATCATTAAAAACTTGATATAACATTTGCAAAAGACATATACTGTATAAACAACATTGTACCAAAAAAAAGGAGATTTAAAACACATTTTGACTGATATATTTGAAATGCAAGTTGGTCATCAGGAAGTTGGGACAAGAGAAAAGTGCCATTTTAGGGGGGTGGGGCAGGAAGGCTATTTGATACTTTAAATAATATTTTGGACCCAGTTTTTCTGCAACTATATTCAAATTTTCTTTCAGGGCAAATATAATGTAAAGAACAAGTGCATGATTTAGTTTTTTGCTCATGGATTATTTGGAATTTCACAGCTTGGACTGAAAATATCCTCCAATTCTGGAATGTCTCAGACAGACAGACAGGTAGATAGATTCCTGGCACCTTCTATATCCTGTATCCAGACGAGTATACATCCATCTTGTCTGTTAGAACTCTATTGTTTAATCAGGAGAATGTGAATGTATTTCCTCTCACCTGTCTGTCTCTGGGTCTCTCTATGACTGACATGGTAATGACTGGTTCTTTATGGATGTTCGGGACAGAGTACCACTTTAAATGTGCTCTAACCAGGTGTGTTACTGGGAAAGCACAAAGTGATGTGTAAAAGCAATTTAACATGCAGAATAAACAGTCAGACATTGCTGAAAATAAACAGAGAGCTTCAGACATCATGTATGTGTGAGTTTGTCTCTCCAGGTTGATCAGGCCCAGACCGGTAAGTGTATCAACAACGAGCAATAACTCCTCTTGTTTTTAGCTTAAAACTTATCTTTGACACACGTCTTCTTGTTTTAAACCTAACACGAGTACAATGGCGATGACTGATGGAATGATGTGGAGCTCCTGTACTCATGACTGTGGTCTCTGTCGTCATCCTGGCGTTCTGTGGCCCAGATTTGAATTCACCTGCATGTCAGTCAGAATGTTAAAAACATGATCCTGACAGCACATTTACATTTAGGCATTTGGCAGACGCTCTTATCCAGAGCCACTTACAAAAAGTGCTTTGACGTTTCCGTCCCTGGATATATACTTACACTGGGTTAAAATTGTCAAAGACTCCACTGTACAGACATCTAGTGGACGTTCGTTCCACCACCTCAGTGCCAGAACAGAAAAGAGTCTGGATGAATGTCTTCCTCGATCCCTGAGATATGGTGGAACGTGATGCAGTGCCTGATGTGATTAGAGCAGAGAGCTACGTTGGAGCTTGGACATTTTTGGCTTTATAGACGAGCAATCTTGTGAATTTGCTGCAGGCAGCTACAGGAAGCCAGTGCAGGGAGCAGGGAAGTGGGGTGGCGTGGGAGAACTTGGGAAGGTTGAAAATGAGACGTGCTGCTGCATTCTGGATCAGCAGCAGAGGACGAATCGGGGACAGAGGAGCACCTTTCCACATATCCATGTGGGAGAGGGAAAGATGAAGCAGGTAGAGGATGACACCAAGAATCAACACCAAACCTTTCCCTGAACATGTCTTCTGTACTTCAGGTAAAGTTTGTGTTGATAAGACTAAGATATAACTGCTGGTGTCCTTTTATTTGTCCAACTGTCCCCAAAACTTCTCCAAATAGGGACATTTTTAACTGAAACTTACTTAAAATCGGCATCATAAAAATATTTTATCAGACAGTAATTAACAGTTTATTAATATTATACAGTATAATGTGTGTGTGTGTGTGTGTGTGTGTGTGTGTGTGTGTGTGTGGGCGCATTTTATTATAGTCAGTTTAAGTAAGTAATACACAAGAAATATTGTTTTTAATAATTCAGAATACTATTCCTAATAATCACAAGTTCAGGATCAGTGTTTGGTAAATTTAATTACTCAAAAAAAAAAAAAAAAAAAACTACAAATGACTAATTACTACTTTAAAACTGTACTTTGATTACACTACTGATTATTATGTGTAAAAAGTAATCAGATTACCAATTACTTTACTTTCAACTTTTGAAAATATCAAATGTAAAAAACGACAAAGTGAAACTCAGTTCTATCAGTAATTTAATTTTGACTGAAAAAAATCACAGAAATACAAAAAAGTGAAACTTGATTTAGAGATGTAATCAGTCTCTAGAACAAAAACTAAACAGTCTTCATATAAACCTGCCTAATTATGAAAATTATAATATCTTTAATGTATCTGTACTATATATTATATTCATATGTATCACTTGCGCGGATGCATATAATACATCTTTATGTGAACATTAAAGACACAAAAAATCTGATATTGACATAGTCATACTATGTTTAAAATCTTAGGTATAATCCAATAACAACACTCATCCTACATTCTCTTTAACTATCACTATTCTTTTCTTTGCTGAAGTAATTTGCAGAAAAATGCTTTACATAAATAATAATATACAAAATTATGCAGCATACAGCAAGTTCTAATTAAATAAGTTCTAATATCTAAGTTCTAATATCTAAGTACCTTGCAAATGTCCTTCGTTCCTGCAAGGTACTATAGACCTGTCCATCACGGGACTCATCACATGTGTGTCTCTGAATGACTGTGATTCCACAGTGGACTAGAGCAGCATTTCCTCCATGACTGTTAGGTTCCTCTTCAATTGTTCTGACGTCACTTTCCCTTCTGATCCTGAACAGAAATCCAGTTTAGCCAGTTTAGTCTGGTTTGGGCCACTTTCTTGTTGTATTTACGCTTAATGAAATTAAGCAAATCCACTTGAAGAAACAACCACCATTGATGAAAGCTCCTGCTTCCTGCGCAAAATACGCGACTTTTAAATGCATTTCTATTGATTACAATGTAATGTTATCGACATTGGTAACTACAATCAAATGACATTTAAAATGTAATGCGTTACATTACTGCATTATCAGGAAAAGTCATTAGAATAAAGTACTGCGTTACACAGTAATGACTTATACACAACGCTGGTCAGCATAATAACAGATTATAGAATTTTGTATAAAGATTCATGTTTTTTTCTCCTAATTTTTGTGTATTCTGCCATCTCCCTCTCTCTCTCTCTCTCTCTCTCTCTCTCTGTCTCTCTCTCTCTCTCTCTCTCTCTCTCTCTCTCTCTCTCTCTCTCTCTCTCTCTCTCTCTCTCTCTCTCTGTCCCTGTCTCCTTCTCTCTCTCTGTATCTCTCTCTGTCACTCTGTCCCTGTCTCTCTCTCTCTCTCTCTGTCCCTGTCTCTCTCCTTCTCTCTGTCCCTGTCTCTCTCCTTCTCTCTCTCTGTATCTCTCTCTCTGTCTCTCTTTCTCTCTCCCTGTCTCTCTCTGTCCCTCTCTCTCTCTCTGTCCCTGTCCCTCTGTCCCTGTCTCTCTCTCTCTCTCCCTCTGTCTGTCTCTCTGTCCCTGTCTCTGTCCCTCTCTGTCCCTCTCTCTGTCCCTCTGTCCCTGTCTCTCTCTCTCTCTCTCTGTCCCTGTCTCTCTCCCTCTGTCTGTCTCTCTGTCCCTGTCTCTCTCTGTCCCTCTCTCTCTCTCTGTCCCTGTCTCTCTCGCTCTCTCTGTCCCTGTCTCTCTCTCTGTCCCTCTCTCTCTCTCTGTCCCTGTCTCTCTCTCTGTCCCTGTCTCTCTCCCTCTGTCTGTCTCTCTGTCCCTGTCTCTCTCTGTCCCTCTCTCTCTCTCTGTCCCTGTCTCTCTCGCTCTCTCTGTCCCTGTCTCTCTCTGTCCCTC
Organism: Clarias magur; assembly: GCA_013621035.1. Classification (NCBI taxonomy): domain Eukaryota; kingdom Metazoa; phylum Chordata; class Actinopteri; order Siluriformes; family Clariidae; genus Clarias; species Clarias magur. Next base: position 32,326 of record QNUK01001647.1, read on the forward strand.
TCTCTCTCTCTGTCCCTGTCTCTCTCTCTGTCCCTGTCTCTCTCCCTCTGTCTGTCTCTCTGTCCCTGTCTCTGTCCCTCTGTCTCGCCCTCTCTCTCTCTCTCTGTCCCTCTCTCTCTCTCTCCTTCTCTCTCCCTCTCTCTCTCTCTCTCTCCCCCTCTCTCTCTCTCTCTCTCTCCCTGTCCCTGTCTCTCTCGCTCTCTCTGTCCCTGTCTCTCTCTGTCCCTCTCTCTCTCTCTCTGTTCCTGTCTCTCTCTCCCTCTGTCTGTCTCTCTGTCCCTGTCTCTGTCCCTGTCTCTGTCCCTCTGTCTCGCCCTCTCTCTCTCTCTCTCTCTGTCCCTGTCTCTCTCCCTCTGTCTCTCTTTCTCTCTGTGTCCCTCTCTCTCTCTGTCCCTTTCTCTCTCCCTCTGTCTCTCTCTGTCTCTGTCCCTCTGTCCCTGTCTCTCTCTGTGTCCCTGTCTCTCTCCCTCTGTCTGTCTCTCTTTCTCCCTCCTTCTTTTGTTTGTGTTTAGTTTTTTCTTACTGGAAGCCGAACTTGTCCATGGCCACAGAGAGGTGTCTTGGCTGGTCGTAGCACTTGTACAGGTTCCGGTCGTCTATGGGGATGAGATCGACGTCGCTGAAGACAAAACAGTTGTAGTCGTACTCCTTCAGCGCCTCGTTGTAGCCCACATTCAACAGCTTCGCTCGGTTAAATGTTTCATCACCGTCCTACACACACACACACACACACACACACACACACACACACACACACACACACACACACATCAATCTAATTTCTATGGCTGGTGTAAAAAGCAAATCTGCTGAATAATCTTAGATTAAGTGTAGAGCTTAATATTTAAAACATTTACTTTTTACATCAAGTTGTTTGTTAATTTATTGAACACTTTCTAATATTAATACAGTATAAAAAAAAACAACGTTTCGAACTTTCATGTTTTTGATACTTTTTGATACTTTTTTATCGTCTTCTAAAAATCTTTTAATTTATTATATAAATTGATTAAATAAATACTGCAGCTTTCAGGAAGTGAATCGGGCGACACGCTCGCTGCATTTCGATGATTTTATCCGGATTGTGCGCGCGTTCGTGACGTTTAAGGTTAGCGGTGACGCCTCCGGAACACGTCTCCGTTCCCCTCTTTCACTCCTACAGGCAATGCTTGTGTATCACAACATGTGGATCGAGGTCAGCGATGGTAAACGTTCCGGCATGAACAGCACAAGTTTCACTGTAACAACAACAACAACAACAACAACAACAACAACAAAACTGTTGTTAACTGACTAAGAAATTAGCATGCTACGAAAGCAGGTCGAATTCAGAAAACTAATCCGCGTGTCCAGTTCCTGCTGCCGGGTGATTTGTTTAGTCGGGATGCAAACAAGCGAAACCCAAATCGTGAAGCCTGGACTCTTGGAGCTGCACATTTTCATATCGTGAACAAATCCTTTAGGTCAACGTAAAAATCCTCGGCATGGACGTCCACTGCTGCCCCGTGAAAGTCTGGATTCCGGTTGGTCAGCAGATGCTGACTGTAATTTTCAGACAGCTGATTCGGATATGTTACAGTTCCCGTAGCGACGGCGCGGGACGTCGCCGCTTCCGGATTAAACCGAGAAACCAGTAGATATAATGACGGAAGGAAAAAGGTAATGTTAGTGTGATAGAGGTGTGTAGTGGCGAGTTCCATTTACGTGAGTAACTTTTTGAAAGAAACATTTCATTCGGCTCGTTACGTTTCTAACCATTTCTTCTCCTCATGCGGCCTGTTTCACCAATCAGACGCAGCAACCACAATCACATGACTCCGCTTGACCAATGATTGGCCAGGCAGCAAAAAAGGAAAACAATTTCAGGCGGAGTTCTATAAACTCGTCCTAGCTGGGACTCCGCCCTCCTGCACAATACGCTCACTGCTTTTCCTTTCATGTTTGTGTAATTAGATTAGGAGTTTCCCTTTGATTGGACATGTAATGTTAGTTTCACAGTCTATGAATATATAAGTATATTTCAGTACCGATGCAGACCTGGCATCATTATACGAAGCATGGTTTGCTCGCAAAAGCGCGCAGACTTCAGAAAATATACATTTCTATACTGCATAATATGCAATATTTTTTTTAATATCATATCGTATTTCGGGTGACTACTTTTTCCTTCTACTCGAGTAATATTATTTTGACGCACAGCTGGTCTGAGCTGTTTAGCGCTGCTAAAGAGGCGTGTGTAGCCATCAGGATTTATTGAACAATAATCATTTAAACGATATTTCTCTCCATCACATGCAATCTTAATGAACCGTGAGTATTTCTTGGAACGCTCTATACATGTCTCACTGATCTCTGTATTGTTTGCTCATATTGGCCTTTCATCCTGATGTTTATCAAGAGGAATGTGACTAAACTAGTTTGCAGCAAGTGTGTGTGTGTGTGTGTGTGTGTGTGAGAGAGAGACCTGCTCGATGACGTAGACGCCGTAGTCGAGCTGCTGTCTCTGCAGTATGGGGTGCATGTAGTAGAGCCAGTATTTGAGGTGCAGCTCTCTGTCTCTGAACGGGATGATGATCGCCACCTTCTGCTGAGACACACAGTCGCTCGGCATGTAGCGTCCACCCAGAGCCAGCTGAGGGTCCTTCAGCAACTTGTCCAACTTTACCGGCTCGGAAAAGTCCACATGCAGCGGACCCTCTGAGAGAGAGAGAGAGAGAGGGAGGGAGGGAGGGACAACGATCCATATGAGAAAGTGCTATTGTAATTTAAACACACATAAGGAGAGATAGAAATCTTTTTTTTCAATCACAGCATACATGCATTGATTACTGATTTTGCCTCATCTCAAATTGATCAATAAACGTTGATTCTCTGTAGTTATATTACTTATATTAGTTATATTAGTGTGATGTACTGATGTGTTACTGCACTGGAATTTATAAGAACAGAGAATGAGGTCGAACTGGAACTACAGCAGGATCGCCTGTCTCACCTGTCTCACCTGTCTCACCTGTCTCACCTGTCTCCCATCACCCTCTGCTTCTGTCCCTCAATCTCATTCAGCTCCACCCTCATCTTCATCTCTCTCGCTTTCATTTCTGCCCTCATTTCCTCATTTCTTTCCCCAAACCCTCGTTCCTACTCAGATCTCTTTAGCTCATTAGGTAATTAGCGCATTGGCTAAATCTGGTGTTTACTGAGAGTAAAAAATAAACTGAACCGCAGGGGTTCCTCCTGGACCAGAGTTGAGAAGCGGAGCTTTAAACCCCTATTTTACTTCCTTTCCATTTCTTCCAGTTCAAGAGGCGTGATGGTTGCGTGTAGACTCTTTCTTTCCTTGAAGCTTTTCCTTCACCTTGAGGTTTGTGCCGAGCAATGCATCAGTGGCGTCGTGTGTGTGAAGCATTCAGGTGCAGTCCAGGGTTGGGAAGGTGTCACTTGTTTCAGTCTCAACCCTCTGACTGTACGTTCCCGACTTCACTTGCATTTTATATTAAACCATGACAACTTTTTTACATTTCTATCTCATCATCCATATGTGCAGTTGAGGGTTAAGCGTCTGGCTCAAGGGCCCAGCAGGGGTAGGAAGTGTACAGTATGTGGTTGCGGGGTTTGGACATGTCTTAACCGATAGTCGTCCGATGTCTTAACCACTGAGCTACTCCACGAATATATATATATGTGCAGACAGACAGACAGACAGACAGACAGACATGGAGATAGACTTTAGAGACAGAGATAAACAGATAGATGGATTGAAAAGAAAGAAACAGAGACAAACTTATAGATACACAGATAGACAACCAGACAGAGAGACAGATGGACGGAGCAGTACCTAATCGCGGTGGCGTCTCGGGACAGTCCTGAATGGTCTGATTGTCCTCCGGTCTGATGTCCACCTCTGGTGTGCCCAGTGCACTGCTGTTGCGCACGCTGATCTCGGGCGCGAGGGTGGGCTTGTGCTGCAGGGTCAGCACCGGGGTCGGGATGCGCGCGAGGGTGCTGAAGTTCCTGAGGTAGAAGACGATGACGACGGACAGGTGGATCACACACACCACCACCACCAGCGAGCAGGTGCGCTGCAAGCCGCTGAAATTACCGTAAAACTCCGCCATCCGGGCCGGCAGATTACACACCAGGTTCACAAAAAACCAGCAAAGAAAAGAGAGAAAAAGGAAATAAAAACAGGAGGAAAAAGACGTTTTAAATAAAAATAAAATAAAAAAACACAATAACTCGTTAGTGTGTGTTACCTGGGTTTCATCACGGGATGAATCCGAGCTCTGCGGTACAGCTCGCGCTAAAGTTACAGCACGAGTTCAGTACTGTGACGGGAGAGAGAGTTCTCACACACACACACACACACACACACACACACACACACACACACACACACACACCCTCTCTCTCTCACACACACACATGCAATAATGCTGTAGGCGTCACCTACAAGTCTGAACACACCAGT
>QNUK01001648.1:0-36754 GCA_013621035.1 Clarias magur
GTTTAGTGACAATATGTTTCTTATCTTGGCAATATTTCTAAGGTGAAAGAAAGCTATCCTGGTAATATTATCTACATGTGCTTCAAACGAAAGAAGAAGTGCCGAAGAAGTCTTCTGTGTCCTGTCTCAATGACTACCGCCCTGTTGCACTCACACCCATCATCATGTGGTGCTTCGAGTGGCTCGTCATGAGACACATCAAGACCCTGCTGCGCCCCTCATTGGACTCCCTGCAGTTCGCGTACCGTTCAAACCATTCAACAGACGACGCCATCTCCACCACACTCCACCTGGCACTGTCACATCTTGATAAGAAAGACACTTACATCAGACTGCTGTACATAGACTTCAGTTCAGCATTCAATACAATCATCCCCCAACATCTGATCGGGAAGCTGAGCTTGTTGGGCCTGAACTCCTCCCTCTGTAACTGGATCCTGGACTTTCTGACCGAAAGACCTCAAGCAGTGCGGATCGGGAGCTACACCTCCAGCACCACCACACTGAGTACTGGGGCCCCCAGGGCTGCATGCTCAGCCCTCTGCTGTTCACACTGCTGACTCATGATTGTGTAGCGACACACAGCTCCAATCATATCATCAAGTTCGCTGATGACACGACCGTGGTGGGTCTCATCAGCAAGAACGACGAGTCAGCATACAGAGAGGAAGTGCAGAGGCTAACGGACTGGTGTAAAGACAACAACCTGGCTCTGAACGTTGAAAAGACAAAAGAGATGGTTGTTGACTTCAGGAGGACTTGGAGCAATCACTCTCCACTCAGCATCAACGGCTCTTCTGTGGAGATCGCCAAGAGCACTAAATTCCTGGGTGTCCACCTGGAGGAGAACCTAACCTGGTCCCTCAACACCAGCTCTCTGCATAAGAAAGCCCAACAACGTGTTTTCTTCCTGAGAAGGCTGAGAAAGACACAGCTTTCACCAACAATCCTCACCACCTTCTATAGAGGAACGATTGAGAGCATCCTGAGCAGCTGCATCACTGTCTGGTTTGGAAATTGTACCATATCAGACCGCTAGACCCTACAGCGGATAGTGAGGACAGCTGAGAAGATCATCGGGGTCTCTCTTCCTTCTATCGAAGACATTTACACCACACGCTGCATCAGCAAAGCCACCAGCATTGTGGCTGACCGGACACACCCCTCACTCTTTAGCCTCCTGCCATCTGGAAAAAGATACCGAAGCATTCGGGCCTCACATCCAGACTGAGTAACAGTTTTTACCCGCAAGCCATCCGTCTCCTCAACACAAAGAGACTGGACTGATAAACACACACACACACAAACACACACACACACACCCCAACACACACACACACACACACACACACACACACACACACACACACAAATCACTCAGACGAACTAAATAACATCTGGAATGAACTGATAAACACACATGCACAATCACACACACATGCACATGCACAATCACACTGATAAACATCCATCCATCTCAATCTGCTCATACCTACCTGTGCTGCTCTTCGCAATTTTTTGCACAATATTTATTTCACTGCTATTTGCACACGGTATTCTTGTCACAATGTAAACTGTTTACTGCTGTTCTTCCCACTCCCTCAATTCATACTTCATCAAAAAAAAAGTACTGTTATGTGTTACATTGCTGTGCATGTCATGTACCTATTTGTTTGCACATTTGCACGTGCACTTTGTCTATTGTGTATTTTTGTATAGAAATTTGATAGTTTTTTAAGGTTAACTTAAAAATGTAAAAATTTGTGTTGTAAATTTATGTTGTTGCATGTATGTAGCACCTTGGTCCTGGAGGAACGTTGTTTCGTTTCACTGTGTACTAACTGTAAATGGTTGGAATGACAATAAAAGCCTACTCGACTTGACTTGTCAGGTTGAGTGACATTTTTTATCATTTAGTGTCTTAATTTGCCAGATTTTGCTGGTGTCTGTTATATTTTGTGAGTTTTTAATTTTTTACACTGCATGCTGTTAACTGAGGATTTTTTATATGTTCAATAAAACTATAACATTTCTCATTTGTGTTTCATGCATCTCATTTATATCTGATTTTAATCTCATTATGGTCTTATAAATGGCTCATTTGCTTTTCCTTCAAATGCAGTTTCTCATGTACATCTCAGATTTCTCGAATGTTTCTCATGTATGTCTCGGGATATTTCTCAGTGATGTCTTTGGCTTTTCTAATTCTCCTAAACCCCACTTAGGAGAAACAAAGTCGAGCTTGTAATGAGACAGCTCAATTCAGTCTCATGAGACATAAATAAGCTCATAATAAGCAACAATATGTTGCTATGGGTGACCTCACAAAATTTTATATTAACTGTATAGTGATATACTTAAATACTTTACTTTAATGTTATTACATTATAGTATATTATATATATTATATATATATATATATATAATATGAGGAGGAGAGAGAGAGAGAGAGAGAGAGAGAGAGAGAGAGAGAGTGAGAGAGCGTGAGATAGAGAGTATGGGAAAACTATATATATATATATAGAGAGAGAGAGAGAGAGAGAGTATGGGAAAACTATGGGAAGTTTTAAGAATGTACAATTTCTCTGAAAATTGTATAACTCAAAATGACAAAAAAGACGGAGTAAAATTAGGGGAAAACAGGATTGTAATATCTGGTTACATAGATGGCATTACATTTTTTTATTTATATAATGAAGTCATGATCTGGAAATAATATTTTAACTATCGGAAATCAAACAAAGAAATTTAAAGTGTAAATTCCAGAGATAAAACACTTAAAAGTATTAGCTGTTTACATTGACAACGAGGGATATGTTGAACATAACTGAGCTAAAAAATAATAATAATAATTAAAGACACTAGACAAATGGAAAATGTGAAATTTAAGTTACAAAGTAAATTACAAAATAATGTAAAAATCTTGATATAAAAAATATTGTTTTAACATGCATATTTCTACCACAAGATAAATGGATTAAAAAACTTAAAATATCCTGCAACTTCATTTGGAACACGACCAGAAACCAGTCACTAAACATGAACTATTATTTAAGAACAGAGATCTCGGCGAATTAAGTGTCACCGATTTCAGTATCAAAACCAAAATCTCTGCCGATCCCACTTGGGATTATTTTAATGTCCAAAAAGGCAAGGTGTATTGGAAACTAACAAGAACAGAGTAAATCTCTGTATTCGTAAGTAAAATATAAAAACACAAGTTTAGAGTAGGGTACTGACATTCTGAGACTGCCTTTTTTTTGTAGTCATTTATTCAGTCAATGTTTTAGTTTAATTGTGTCTCGAATATTTTCTAAGAGTGTTTTATTTTGTAAGAAGATTCCCAGTAAGAGCAGTAGTCAAATGTAGTTGCTTTGTTAAGACGATCATGTGTCCCATGCCAGGATGTGAAGAAGTCTAAATGCTTTATTTTATTTTATTTTTATGTTATTACTGTAAGTGTGTGGGGGGGAAATGTAATTGGTGTTAAATTTGATATTAATATGAAATCAATGCTTGATTAAATTTTCAATTAAATAGATCATAAAACTAAACATAATTTTACATGGTACATTATATGCGTAACTAAATCCAAACTTTGGAAAACACGCTCTAGGGTGACAATTGATCATGATAGAATTGGAGAATTCTTTCCTCTTCCCCATGGTGCAGTGCATCACCTCATGAGCTGAGAAACTCAGACTATTTATGCACAGACACCAATTACAAGAAGTCACAGGTGTGGAAACATGTCTTTAATAGCCATTTAAACCTGTGCTTATAATGTGGCCAAATATTCAAGGGCACATGAACTTTATCAGGATTGTCTGTGTGATTTCAGCAATCATTAGGTTTAAAAGATTTCTATTCTACTGCTGCTACATGCTAGTTCTGAGGAAGACTACTGCTAGAAACTATTTGAAATGGATTGGTGTCGCTTGAATTTGATTTATAAGTCGCTCGTGTAAAATTACTCAATTATAGTGAGAAGAACAAGGTTATAATGTTGCGGTACTTCTACCAACGTCGCTACCACATGCTCGCGCACGGCAGAAAAATCGCTGTTTTACAGAAAACATGGGTGGCTCTTAAAAGAGCCGTTGGGTTGATGAAGGCGGCGGTGACGCGCTTTACTTGGAGCTGGTGTACTTGGTGACGGCCTTGGTGCCCTCGGACACCGCGTGCTTGGCCAGCTCACCGGGCAGCAACAGGCGCACGGCGGTCTGGATCTCCCTAGAAGTGATGGTGGAGCGTTTGTTGTAGTGGGCCAGACGCGAGGACTCACCGGCAATGCGCTCGAAAATGTCGTTGACGAACGAATTCATGATCCCCATCGCCTTGGACGAAATGCCGGTGTCGGGGTGAACCTGCTTCAGGACTTTGTACACGTAGATGGCGTAGCTCTCCTTCCTGGTCTTTCTGCGCTTCTTGCCTCCTTTGCCGGCCGTCTTGGTCACGGCTTTCTTCGAGCCCTTCTTGGGGGCGGTCTTGGCTGGTTCAGGCATGGTACTGCTGCTTCTCGACGATACTGAAAAAATAATAACTACGCCCTCCTCACTGGCCCTCTATGTACAGGCTACATTGTAATTAAGCGCAAGCCAGGACCGGATTTTGATTGGACGACATTTCAGAACTCCACATGTGAGGGACCTCCTACCACCCCATCTTTTCCTGCTCCGCCTCCACCCTCTGCTTCGCTTTGTTTTCCTTCCCGCCGTTTTAGAGTCGCGGGTTATTATTTATTATTTTTACTGAAAAAAAAAATACATTTGCAATAATAATTTAATCTAGAAAATGATTAGATCACGTGCTCAACCATCAGAAAATATAATGTAAACATAATGTATAAGTAAACACGTCATCTTTTAAGGAGTCCACACTTACATGTAGAGTGTGTACTATCAAACAGAAACTTTAAATGTTTCGTTATTGTCTTTTGGTGTTTTAAATGCATTGGAATACTTAAAATCGGTTCTAATTATTGCTATAAGATGAACAGGTTTCTACTACACACAGATTATAGATAAATGTTGTCGGTTTTGAAGACGGTGTGTAGCAAACTATAAAGACTTATTTTGCACACAAGAATAAAAGCTCTTTTATACTGGAGATGTGGGTGGCTCTTAAAAGAGCCGTTGTGTTCGCGCCGTTAGCCGTTGGAGTGTTTAACCGCCGAAGCCGTACAGAGTGCGTCCCTGGCGTTTCAGGGCGTACACGACATCCATGGCGGTGACGGTCTTTCTCTTAGCATGCTCGGTGTAGGTGACGGCGTCGCGGATGACGTTCTCCAGAAACACCTTGAGCACACCGCGAGTCTCCTCGTAGATCAGACCGGAAATACGCTTCACCCCGCCACGGCGCGCCAGACGGCGAATAGCGGGCTTGGTGATTCCCTGGATGTTATCGCGGAGAACCTTACGGTGACGCTTAGCGCCTCCTTTACCGAGTCCTTTCCCGCCTTTGCCTCTTCCTGACATCGTATTGCTGTTGTGACGTTAAACCGCCGAATGAACCACAACCGCAGCAATCACGTGTTTATTCTCCTCCAGAGGACCTACTTGAGACCAGGAGAGGGGGCGGGACAAATATCAACGGTCCAGTAATAGAACGTTTTTTAAAAGTTTTTTTTTTCCCTGTAATAATAGTTCAAGGAGAAGTAGTTTTTCCCAATAAAAATATTAAATACGTGATTTTATTTCATATATATCATTAGTGTAAGGATAAACACTGAACACAGAAACAAAACAGGCATTTAGAACATAACTGAGGCCCTTTTCTAACCTAAGTGCACTATAACTACAGGGCACTTAGAGAAGCACCACAGCTTTGTCTTAGGGCTCCTGTTCAGCTGATCACCACAAACATCTGTGTACACTTTCAACCCAGTCCAGGAAAAGTTATTATTCATTCATTCTCTATACTGCTTATAGGATCGAGGTAAAAGTGGGTGGCAATCCATTGCAGGGCGCAAGCACACACAATCTGGGTAATTTGGGAACACCCGTGGGAGGAAACCAGAGTACCAGAAGAAAACCCACCAAGCACAGGGGGAAGATGCAAACTCACCACACACACAGATCTGAATCAGGATTCAGTCCCTCAACCCTGGAGGTACAAAGCCACAGTGCCACCACTACCCCACCATGCTGCATGGGAAATTGCATTTATTATTATAACTAGTAGTATTAGTAGTAGTATTAGTAGTAGTAGTAGTTGTAGTAGTAGAAGAATTGCCTTAGATTATATTCTATTACTGCTATAACTAACCTGAATATTAGCGCCTTAGACAAAATAGTTAAGGAAACAGTCACTTACTAAACTCGGCCACAAGATGGCAGCCAATATCCATCCAAAACATGAAGTGACTAAAACTTATTATTCCTTCTTTAGACAAGATACAGTAACACATCAGGTCAAGAGCTTTTCACATTTCTAAACCATAAGACAGCTGAGATCATTTCATTTATTGTAATCGGGTTACTGGATGGCTAGTTCCACCTACATGCCACTCGGCACATCGGGAGACGGATAATAAATCCACTTTTCTGTGCCAGTGATTTACAGGGTCGGGTTACCAACTCGACGCCAAAATGAATCTGAGCATTAAGGTGTTGGACTGCTGACAAGCCCTGTTGCCGCCGGGTTGCCACTGTTGAACAAGGTCCTTCATCCCCAAGTGCTCAGATGCGATAAGTTTACTGAGACCTTGTAAATGATGATCTTGTAATGTAGGGCAGGTTTAAAAATTGTTTAATGTTTTTGTATATTAATTTAATTGTTATAATGTGAAAAAAAGTCTCCAAATGTTAATTTACTACTTCACATGACATTCTCTGAAAAATGTACATGTAACTTCTTTAACCTTTTCGTAATTAAATTGTTATTCTAAATTATTGTAAATAACTATTTCCTAACTTGTACACTTTTAAAATTGCTATTTCTATCCTGCATCTTTCCACTGGATGATAAATGGAAAAGTCGTTTAAACAAGATATGTGTGAGTTTTATAGGGAAATAATGGGTAGAGATAATAAGAGAATAATAATAAGAGAACTCTTGAACAAAATCACAGATCATGACGGTTTAAATGCAATCAGTAGCAACAAACTAAAAGTTTCCATCTGAAAAAGATCTCACAAGCAATAAACAGACAAGTAAACTGGATAGGAGACATGAATACATGCAATAAAAAAGAGACAGTGCAGGATATACAATCACATTTTATAAATGTATATTTGGTGACTTTATCTTTAAATATGAACATTTACAGGTTACTTGGGTAAATACATCAAATAAAGAAATGTATAAACATATCCATCATATCGAAAACAGACGAATTATAAAATACAAACATCTCATGACAAACGAAAGTCTAGAACACATAAAAAAGGATAGAAGTGACATCATGAGTGATGTGATGTGACTCGTCAGTGTTGGTCGTTTGGCTGATCGCTGTGTTGTCAAATGGAGTCGTTATGTTACATCCAAAACATGTCCTGTTAAAAACTGTTCTGATGATGAGACGATTGAACACTTACCACTACACCGTCACCGCTCAGCTGAGATATGGCACAAGAGGAACTCAGTTGATTTATTACTTTGTAATATTTTCATTACTGGAACTCTAGCCAAATGTGTATATGTATACGTGTTGGGGTCTGTTTAATGAAAATGCTACATTTTATTTTATTTCTGATCAAAAGAATGAAATGAACTAAATGACTCAAAAAAGATTTGTTCATTTTGATGAACGAGATTCAAATAACCGAGTCAATGATGATTCAAAATGATTCAAACTTCCCATCATTAACTTATAGTCCAAAACCTGCCTCCAATCTTCACGGTCCAGTGAGGGGGCAGTTGATAAGGACAGCTGAATCAGAGGTGTGTGTGTGTGTGTGTGTGTGTGTGTGTGTGTGTGTGTGTGTGTGTGTGTGTGTGCGCTTTCTGTAACAACAAAAGACAAGGATAAGTTATTCTGGCCCCAATAGAGGGACAAAACGCTCATACACACACACACACACACACACACACACACATACACACACACACACACACACACACACACACACACACACACACACGCGCGCGTATACCCACACACACACCCACACGCATGCACACACACGCATGCACACACACGCATGCACACACACGCATGCACACACACACACCCAGACACACACACCCACACACACACACACACACACACACACACACACACTGCAAGGCCAATAAAACAGTAGTATACTCTGAGATTACATTTACAAATCATTTAAAAATTACCGATTTTCACTTGGAAACTGGAGCCTTGTTTTTCCTGATTATCATCACTAACAAGTGAATGTCTGTTCAGTCCCAATCCTGTAGGTTCTCATCACATTGTGTGGAAAAGCTCTTACCTTTAATATTAAACACAGCTGTGATTTCTACTGTCAGTTTTCATCCCTGCATCTTTACCAAGTGTTTAAGTGATCTCTGTTCAGTCAGTCATTACTTTACTTCAACCACACTGAGGGTTCGGCACTATACAGTTCTTCACCTGATTCCAGTCTTTTTTAATTAATTAATAATTTTTTTCTTAGATAAACTCATCACCACTTTCTGGTATGTCTGTGTAAAAGTCTAGTATGTGACACATTAAATATGGTCCCACATTATGACAGGAAATCTACAACAACTAATATACAATAAATGTCTGTCAAATATTTACCTGTTGGAGGTGGAGCTGCATCTGGATCCAGAGCAACATCAGGAGGAAGTCCTGCTCTAAACTGAAACAGCTTGGCCGGAGTCACGGAGGATGACTGAGGAAGTTCTGACCGGGCCGTGGCGTGTCTGCATCGGTTCTGTCTGAAGCTTCCTCTTCTCTCTGATGGACGCCAGTGAAGGTGTTTTGTCTGACCGACTCCTCCGTCATGGGTGCAGACGGTCCTGTAGAGACGTGATGTCCTGTTTGTCCATTTTACCAGTTACAAACAAAATTACAACAGAAACCACACATTTTACTTACATGCAATTCCCATGAGATTGAATAAAAACACAACAAACCCATAATATAATTTACCGTGGTAGTCCGATAGTATCTGTACCATGGTATATAGTATGGAATATTCTTGACAGTACACTGGTACATATTTGCTGATATAGTACATGTACACAGTGTAATAATCTGGTTCTACCATGGTGCACACTTGGTATCACTTGGACACAATGGTAGATGCACTATAGTACGGTACACGGTTCTATCATGTACCGCAGTGCTGTTCTGTGGAACACGTACCAGGATACTGTCATAAATATGCTACACATGTTTATGAACTGTAATAGTAATATTTCTATAGTAACCTCTGCGGTGCCATTTGACCTGTTACGGTAACCTCCAGAGTTTAATATACAATACTCTGGTGAATACCATGGTACTTATTGGGTACCACAGTGGCTACCAAAGTGCAGTAGGTATCTCATATGGTCCTGTCTGTAACGATACCACACAAGTCCCGTGTACTAACAGATCTAAAATGATACAATATGTACAGAGTGTTGTGGTACACACCACAGAACTACCCTGGTACCCACTGAAGTGCCACAGTACTACCCTGGTACTCTATACAGTCCTGTGGTGACTTCCATGGTAACACTATGGTGTATATGCTTATGACATGTTCTATAGTTTACGTAATAACATTTATTTAATAAGACAGTAGAAGTAAAGGTAACAGGCTGAAATGTAGCTTCTGTATCCTGTATCCACTATCTCTCAATGACCTTTAAATAAATCTTCATCTTATTTTACATAAGCGATTCCAACGCAACCCGGAAACACAACATGTTTAGGCGGAAACACAAGCACACAGTCAATGAATGATGAAGTCTAACGCACGATAAACTCAGTAAAAACAAGTTTATATCGGTCACGACGAGAAATCTTTAGAAAGAGAAAATTATCTGCTCGTCCCGTGTTTACGTTTGAATTAATTAAAAACAATTTACCGATTAGCAGCGTCTGCGTCGCGTAACCGCCGTCCGCGTCACTCCGTCTCTCCACCAATCAGCGCGCCGAAAGGAGGTGGTGGACCAAACAGCGGCCCCCAGCGGCCAAAAGTATATTACACCCGTAGTGATTCAGCACTACCACTGAAAGTGAATGGGAAACGGTTTAGGGAGTTTTAGCTCGACGCGGGATTCCTCTTCTTCTTCATCATCTTTTTAACAAACAAATAAAAATACTACAGTACAAGATCTCGCAGAGGATAAAACAAATCAACATTCAAAGACTACAATACAGCAGCAAAAGAACGAAAGGAACAAAGCGAAAAGAAAAAGTGGGGCTAAAAAGATTCACAATAATATAAAGAGAGCAGAATAACAGAGCACGGCACTGGAGGCATACATCAAAACTGTAACAAATGAGAAATGTCATCACAGATCGTTTGTTTAAAGTCATTTATGAACCATATGAAAGACGGTTTACTATTTCTCCACTTACTGCAATGTATATGGTGTTTACCTAAAAGGAAAATGATGTTAATTACAGTAGCAACAGAGGGGTGGAGGTTATCCATGTAGAAGATAACATCAGATTTATCAAACCGTGGAATATCATTGATCTTGAGTGATAACCAAGTGTGTATTTCTGACCAAAATTCAGCTGACACAGGACACAGAAAAAACAGGTGTTGTAACGTTTCACAGGCTGAATCACAGAAAGAACACAGGTCCACCTCAAATCTAAACCTTCTCTTTAGAAATTCAGACACTGGGTATATATTATTAATTATCTTGAAATGAGTCTCTTTAACTTTTGGGGAAACAGGCCACTTTACAAATTTAGAAAACGTCTTTTCCATGAGTGACTGATCCCCATGAAAAGCCTGCAAATGACTGCCTGAGTCAAAATCGTGGAAAAGAATTAATTTAAAGTTCACGCTAATAACCTCATTGTTACATTTGCTATCATTTAGATTACAATTACCAATTTTTTTATTTGATTTGAATTTGGCAACACTGGTTTGATTTCTGTATATAACATTATGTTGCATATTAGCACGACAAACCTTCCTGTATTCTTTCTGCGGACAACATAAATGATATTTCTTCAAAGAGGATACATAGTCCAACAGAGTACCATCTGAGTCCAACAAGTCAGTCACAAACAAAATACCACTCTCAAACCAGTTTCTAATAAACACTGACTTTCTGTTCACAGTTATCACTCTATTGTTCCATAGTGTTGACATGTGAGAGAGAAGTTGTGTGTAAACAACATTTTCCAGAAAGAAAGGATCTGTTTGTGAAAATGAGATAATTTAACAGGAATTTTACTGATCTCAAAGTCACTTTTTAATAAAAAAATCAATTCCTCCTAATTCCTTAAATAAGATCTGGGTATACAGTATGAAAGCACATGGAATCAGGTTGAGATAAACAAACTCTGAGCCAGTTAATCTTAAAAGTTCCTACCATTGATTCAAAGTCTAAGGCTCTAACATCACCCTTAGCATAATCTTTCACCAAATTTGATCTTTTAATGTAGGGGGTTTTGTTTTTCCACAGGAATTGAAAAATAACTGAGTTGGCTTTCTTAATGTTTTTGGGAGAAACATACAGAGCGTGACATGGGTAAATTAATTTAGAAAGACCTTCAGCTTTAGACAGACTGACTCTACCAAATATAGTGACATACCGTGGCCCAGAAGGGCAAATCATCTTTCCCATATATGTGTGTTTTTCCCCTTGTAAATGTATTATTCTTCCCTTGTAAATGTATGATTTTTCCCGTTCGCAACTACTTTGTCCCGTGTGAGAATTCTCTTTCTCCTGTATTTTGAAAGCTAAAAGCTAAAGCTAAAAGCTAAAGCTAATGCGCGAAGGATTATGGGACTGAGGTCAAAACGCAACTGAACACAGAACCGTGCCGGATTCAGCTCCAGGACTTATCATGATGGAATATACAATGTATTATAGCGTTATAACATTATAAATCTCACTAAATTTACAACTGGACACACTTACCAGGTAATGTTTAATGTGTAAAATTAATCGGATGTTACTGTTTTAGGCACTAATGATAACTTTGTAGCAGTGCTAATGCTATTGGAGTGTTTGCCGAGTGTAAATGTCAGTGATATAAAGGAATAAAAGTCTCATTTAGAGCATTAAACACTGATGTAAACCATCAGCTCCATGGCGTCTCTGTAATATACATCCACACATGGAGTTATAAGCAAGATAATATCACAGTGCTAACCGCTAGCGCTTAGCATAGGGAAACTAGCTTGTTCATTAATGTATATTAATATAATAGTATATTTGGACACATACACATGATGTAAACAATTAGCTCCATTGATCCTGTAAGATGTCCGTCTAAATATGGATCATAAAATTATGCTAAGCGCTAGCTTACTGAAAGAGCTAAGATAACAGACTATTAACTGTTGCCTCTCAACTAGTGCTAATTATCCCTGAGCTAATTCTTAGCTGCTCCTGTTATGTGTAATGTTACAGATGGTTAATGAATCGTTGTATGTAATTTATTGGAGCTCATCAGTGTTACTGTAGTGACATATAATGTACACTGGTGTGTAATGTAGTGGTTTTATCATAGCTAGAGATCTTCTGAATAGTTAGCTATGTGCTTACACAATGTATGTAACAGTCAAGAAAAGGGGCTTTTGTTCGGTTCTATCTATTCTATTATAAAGTCATTAAATATGTGTTTATACAACTTATAATATGTATGCTTGTGTGTTTTCCTTCTCACAGTGAACTGTATGTAAATCAACTCCCTGTGTATCAGCTGATTTCTACACCAGCTTTACATCCTGAGCAGAAGGTAAGTGCTCAGAAGTATTTACCCCTCTTTTCAGGAACACCACTGACCACGTCTTAATCAGGGGACAGGCACACACACACACACACACACGTCTTTCCCCCTCATGGACATAATGTGTGTGTTAATGAATGGGGTAGTCAGGGACAAATTGTGCAGCAATACTTAATGCCAAAACCCAGTAATAGCTTGCGTTCTATAAAATGTATGGAATTTTGTGTGTGTGTGTGTGTGTGTGTGTGTGTGTGTGTGTGTGTGTGTGTGTGTGTGTCAAACTGTATAATAATATCATGATGTCTTTTTTACCAGACACTTATATTAACATCATGTCTTTATTTAAAACATGTAGCCTTATGAATAATAGCAACTTATACCTATGTACTGTGAATGGAATGTTCAAGAATAATTAAAATACACATGTAAACAATGAGTGTAACATTTGAAATGCAGTTTATCTTAAAAAAAAAATACATAGAACATCATGCGAAAGAGTTTTTTTTTTTTCATAATTTTACATTTTAAACACTTACAGAGGAAAAAACAAACACATTCACAAGGGAAAAATCCGCAACAGAAACCTGGTACACCACTTCATGATTTCTGCAGTTTATTCTAAGAAAAACAGCAGGGGGCACAGTCAGTACGCACACGTCAACATGCTCACACCTCGGGTGTCCTTCTGCCGGGAGTTCGCTATTACACCCCATGTCCGTCTACACATGCTTAGAATAAGCAAAAGAAGTGTGCAAAATAACTAATACAATTAACTCTAGATGAGATAGTAGAATCATTACATTTAAACCGAAATCAAACTAATAATAATAAAAAAATATACAAAATATCTTTCTCTAAAAGCAAATATATTCCAATAAAAACAAAGTGTTTATCACCCAAGCTAATTCCAAGTGTAACAAATGCATGTTAACAATAGAAAGAATTGAGGAAACAGGGCATTAAACATTGAAGCATACCTAAGAAAAATATTTCTGTTTAAATGTAATGAATAAACTGCAGAAATCAAGAAGTGGTGTACCTGGTTTCTGTTGCGGACATGGGTTACCATTTGGAAGCTGCATTCATACTTAACTATTATAAGATTATTATCAGATACTTTAAAATAAACTCATATTTAACTAACATGAGATTATTATCAGATGCTTTAAAATAGATTACTGTGACTGTAACTGCAGCCCAACTACATTAACGCCATAATGTTAGTAGACCAGTAGATTATATTCTCATACAGATTTGGATCACAATCTGAATGAGACTTGTGTTATAACCTCAGTCAGTTAGTGCATCTGTTGTGGCACAAGTACACCCTGAGTATTTTTAGGCACTTATACAGTTAATATGACTGAACTGGATCAACCAACCTGTCTATTCTGTGCATTCTTATCTGTTCTTCTGTATTATACACCAATATTCTATCTATCTATCTATCTATCTATCTATCTATCTATCTATCTATCTATCTATCTATCTATCTATCTAGAAAAATATAGAAAAAAATAAATATTGTATATATCGAAATGAAATAAGTAGTCTGGGACTGAAAAAGAAATTAAAGAATCTGTCTGGGTCTAATCTGGCACCTGAGCAACAGCTGCTAGGTCTTTTGGTGCGAGTTTATGCAGCATCATGTGTTTTGTTTTCTTGCTTGTGGTCGTATCATTATTTTTATAGTATGTGCTATATTTACCAGGCTGAGGATGAGCACTGTCCCAGGAAGGGATCGAGCCTGGCCGAGAACTGAAACTGGTTGAACGCTCAGCAAGCAGCAGGCCTGCACCATCAGAGCTCTCTGTTGAAACTTTCTGCCATACAACAAGCAACGTGAGGCATACTCTGCTCGGCGTAAGATGCGGCTGACCACTGAACGCTTTAGACATCCCAAAACAAAGGGTGAATTTACACAAGATGTGCGGACCCTGGCATGTTGTGTCTTAGGATCCATCGGATCACCTGGCCAGTGACCAGACTGTTGTCGCCTAGTAGAGGCCATCTGAGTCGTACTCTGTGACATTCACAAGTCATTATGCATTGACAAAATGGACAGTCATTAAAGGGCTGGTACAAAATAGACATATTTTGTAAAACTTTGTGTAAATAGTGTCTAAGTTGCACATTGCAGCTGGGATTTTATTGCTTTATCACCAATTGTACGAGAAAGTCAGTATTTATTAATTAATTTTTTTGTATATCTTTCTTCATGTGTGGATGTTTTAAAAAACACTGTAAGAAGGTGAAACTGGAAGATAATGAATGAATGCAATATATAACTGTATAATGATAAAATAAGTTGCTAATAAATTTGCATTATATTTTTAAAGAAGCTTTATGATTTATTTATAGAAATATCTGTACAAACAGGAGTCAAGCAGAGTTTGGCTTTTTTTACAGACTCAAGATGAAATAAAGTCCAACATGTTTCTCTATAAATACATCACCAGATTAATATTTCATTTGTAATGAATTTGCCTTCATTCAAGCAGGTCACAGTCATATAGAGAAGGAAAATGCACTGGTGCATTGCTTTACACTTTTTAACTTTTAATTATTAATTTGATTATATTAGTCAAATTTACTTTTTGTGTGACAACATGAAGCATTTAACAACAAACTCTAATATTTTTACAAAAACCTAAGATCATGTTATGATTAATTAGGCAGCATTTTTTTTTTCATTTTTGTGACACTTGTCAGATTTTTGGATTAAAAAAAAAAAGTAATTCTCGGGAATCGAACCTGGGACCTTTGGATCCACAACCTCCCCTGCCTAATGCATAAAAATGCTCATTTTTGATGCAAATCTTAAAATTACAATGACATTAGCCGTCTACAACTAGGATGGTAATAATTCTCATTTCCCCCCCTTCCCCTTCTTTTCACCCTCTTCCCACCGCAAAACAGACTATTGTTCCCCAGCTTCTTATGTAGCTATTAGACTTACAGCTACTTTACTCTTTACTGGTATTTTATGTAGAACCTTCCTGTATATTCTCCAACACATCTCAGAGACACTTATAAACACTGAGATGCTGATGAGCCACATAAGCTCCACACACACTTTCAGGTCATCTGTGATTGCTGTCACAAAATGTAAATGTGGGGAAAAATATAATTTGTACAACCTGTTATGGTGCAACTTTCCGCTAATTTCTTGCCTTTATACTTTCTTGCAGACAGGCACTGGAGGAAACACAGACTGAGACCTCTGACAGCAGCACAAGACCAGCTAACAACAGAAGAAAGAGACAAAACCTGACGTGCAGAGCAGGAGACTCATAATGCTGCATGAAATCTCAGATTTAGATGGAGAAGCGCCGACTACAGATACAGAGGAAGGAACAGCAAGAGAACGAATAGGACGTTGATGCAGACGACGGACCAACTGTTGTCTTCATTTCATTAACACACACCCTCTTGCTATGCAAGTACAAGTAAATATAAAATATGCTACATTTTAATGTTTAGATTGTTTCTCCTATTTGACAGCTACTTTTGTTACAAAATTGACTTTTATTATATTTTTATTTAATAATGTTTAATAAAACCTTTTGCACTCTATCCAGTACTTTGTCTCTATTCCAAATCCCCCACACTCATCTTGGATTTTACAGTATACATTTATTTTTACATTTACAAAAATACAATATAAACACGGCACACAAAACATGTTAAACACTAAACATTGATGCATGGTGAGGTTTTAAATTAAGTTTCAGCACCTCAGCTAAGTTTGAGAATCTACACATGGCAAGGTAAGAAAAAAAGAGCACAAGCATCTCTCTTGTAGGAATGTTGTCTTCTTAATAGGAGTATTTAGTGTCCATTCCTGGTCTCTCCTGGTCACAGGCACATCCTGCCATCACACACCAGCCCTCTCTAAACCCAGATGATCCTGAGCAGAACAGAAAAATGCATGATTTAGATATTTATCATTTATTATATGTATCTATGCTATTTGTTGTACTTTATTCTAGCAGGCATTATATTTATTTGTAGCATTTATTTATTCATTGTTTACATCTGTGATTAATTTACAGTGTACATAAACACTATTTTATGTTAAAAAGTAAACATTTTAAATGTGCTATGACTATTCATTTACCTAGTGCCACCACTAGATGGCGCTTTGTTCTCAAGAACACATTAACGCAAGCCAACAATTTAGCTGCGCTGAGTTGCAATCAGGGGCGCCGCTAGCAATTTTGGGCCCTATGACAAAATATGCGGTTGTGCCCGCCTACCACACCCACTAGTAGTGTTATTACTAATAAAGCAGATAAAGGGCGTGGGCCCTTAGAATCATCCTGAAGATGAAGACGAAGTGCTTCGGCCTTTTTATAAAAAATAATAATCACGTTTTTTTGCTGTTTGTGTCCAGGATTTAAAAATTATTTCATCCATTATTTGACCACGGCTGGAAATCATAGCTGGAATGTGATTGTGAATTTATGACTGAAATAAAGCTGTTCATCGGCGTGTGTGAACCCGCGGCTCGTACTTTCACAGACATTCTCCCCCAGAAAGTCATCGCCTCTTGCAATAATGCAGATCAAACATACTACACCCAGCCCATAAATTAAAAGGAATATTTAAGCATATACGCAAAATACATTTCACGTATTATTTCACAATATTACAGATTTAAACAAGGAAAGAAGACGTGCTGAGCTGAAAAATATTTAGCGTATATGTCTAAATACATTGTTCCCCGCACGGTGTATCTGCACGGAGAGTGTGTGTGTGCTTGTGTGCGTCTGATAGTGTTAACTACCTGATTCGTGAACATATCTTCGTTAAAACGTAAAAATGTGTCGACATTGAGCGCCATCAAAAGACATGAATGAACAAAGAAACCTGTTTTTTAGTTAATGTTCTTATATGCACACGAAGTGCTTCGGGCTTTTTATAATAATAAACTTAATGTTTTTTTGCTGTTGGTGTCCAGGGTTTCATCCATTATTTGACCACGGCTAGAAATCATAGCTGGAATGTGATTGTGAATTTATGACTGAAATAAAGCTGTTCATCGGCGTGCGCGAACCCCGATTTGTGCGTGAACTTTCACTTTACAAAAAGGCAGCGTTCATTCTTTTAAACCCCTCAATTCTGCCAAATCCCCCATCAGTGAAACCGGTTTGATAACCTCACAGCTATTGTGAATGAAAGGTGAGAAGACGGATTACAGTAACTGGGGGTCTGCATGTGTTCACCTCGGAGCGCGCGGTCACGTTGTCAGCGAGGAGACTAAAACTAAATCATGTCTATACTTCATGTAGAGTCTGAGAATTTATTTACCATAAGCTGTGTTGTATTGTTTTTAATCACTCTATACACAACCTATGATTTCACTCATCATATTTTACAAGTGGAATATTTTTATGTTACACTCTAAAAACTGCTGGGTTAAATGTTAAAGTGCTGGTTATTTTATCTATTTATTATTATTTAGTAGATTGCCTGTTAGAATGAAATGAATCCGCTGTTTTAACTACTGCAGAGAGACAGTTAATCAGCGGTAGTTTTCACTACTAATGATAATAATACTGAATAGAGAAAGCGCAGTCACAGAAGATTCATCACTGCAGGAGAGAAGAAAATGAAGAATAAATACATATCAGTATTTAAATACGTTTATGAGCTCTGTCGCTTGCTGTCAATGGCATAAGCGAGAGAACATATTTTCGGCTCCAGTTTCAATTTTCACAGCCGCCCGCGAGCTGCCACGGAAGCGCGAGATCCCTTTTCTCGAAACGTGCGTTCTTATTGGCCAGATCTGTCAGGTGAGAAACCTCAATGGAGAATGTACTGACTCCGCCCACCACTGACTGTTACTGCTAAATGCTGTGTTTGAAGGGTTTTTTCGACCTGCTCAAATGTGTTTGTGTTAAAGCCAGCTCAGGCAAACCTGACGAATGCAGGAGCACACACACACACACACACACACACACACACACCTGTGACTTTGACACGTTTACAGTAAATTCGCCGTAGACAGTGTTTATTTTGCTGAACATTACGAAACTGCCATGTCCCATAAAACAGTGCATCTTTAATAAGCAATATATTTACAACAGAACAAACAGGAAATAAGTGTTTGATGCACTGCAGGACTCTGTATTAACAAATGCCCTTATAAACTTGACCCTGAACAGCCACTGGCTGGCTTTAGCAACAATTGGTGATTGTTTTCATTTATTTCTTTGTTGTATTTATATTTTCAAATGTTATAATAGAAAATGTATATGTATAATTTGTAAAATGTATATATGAAAATGTATAATTTATGTGTCGTCTATTTACAGCGTTGGCTTAATTTGTGATTGAGACAAATAGGTTTAATTGAAATAATTTTTATTAGTAGTATAAGCCAGGCTTTAGCAACCTCGGACAAATCACAATATACTTTAAGCTCTCTTACACACGCATGAGCTCTCTCTCTCTCTCTCACACACACACACATAAACAAATAGCACCTGAAATGATGATTGATGATGGTGATTGAGACCCATGGGTTTAATTTGCATAACAAAAATGATTATTATTAATAGTAGTGGTAGTAGTAGTAATCCAAGACAATATAAGCTCTCTCTCTCAAACACACACAGCACATGAAATCACGTAAGACCAGATGAAACTAGGGCAAAAATATAAGCAGTAAACATAGAGTAGTTTACTATCCCTGTCCTGCGATAACAGGCGCTAAACCTCAGGAACTTTTTAGCTGTTTTAGAATAGTTTTCAAGTGTGAATGTTTATGGGGATTTAATCTCTCTGCTGCCGCATCTATTCACAGTTGTGATAAGTGATTAATGCCCCGTCAGATCTTTGCTGGGGGAACGTTATGCAGGGAAAAATGACAAAATAAATAGTGATCTGTTGGAACGATGCGGGTCGCGCGAGATGCAGATCCGCGCATAAACTGTTCAGAACGGGCAGATCCGCAGGCTGCTGCCACAGCACAAAAAATACACAACTCTCTCTCATAGATCCTCGGTAAGGGCATAAGCCCGGAGTGGATCAAAAGTTTTATTTTTGTTTCCAGAGCCCCGTCCGTCCTCCGTAGACGTCGGAGCTTTGTTTATTTTGTGTTATCAGTTTTCTTTTGTTTCCTTTCAAGTTTCCTGATTAATAATCCCACGCCATATCCAAACGGAAAGGTCTTCCTGTGCGCATCATAAGCACTCTCACACACTCTTATTTCGTTAAACCTCTCTCAAGCCCTGAGTAAAAGCTCTTCTCATTAAAAACATCTCGTGGTTCGGCTCTCCATACCGCGCCACGTAACATCCGTATGGGCAGATATTTGTTCCAGATATTTGATATTTGGCATTAATCAATTTGTTATGCCAATTTTTGACTATCAACGAAAAAAAACATCATCAAAAATATAATGAACACAAACACAAGCAGGAGTTACACTTTGAGCTTTACTTTGCAGGAAAATATTATTAAGTGTATCAGTGTATTAAACGGAACTAGATAAAATACACCGTAATGAAAAATACATAGCCTGCATTTATATTCCGTATCTACAGCTATAGATAAATTACACGTTACCGGGTCTTTAAGGATTATTAAGGATATCTTGGAAAATTTATGGGGCGGGGCATCATTAATTGCATCAAGCCGGGGGATCACATTCCGTTCACGGCTCGTGCACGGACTTGTCATGGTTCGCTATGGGACCCGTTATGTTCCAGGCGGCTGTTTCACACGGCTCCTACAGTACTTTACATCAACAATCACATTACAGCTATTACTTCCAGCCGTGGTCAAATAATCGAAGAAATTATTCAATGCTGGACACAAACAAACAAAAACATCATGATTATTATTATAAAAAGCCAGAAGCACTTTGTGTGAATATAAGAATATTTACTTAAACTAGAGATTTTTTTGTTCATTCATACATTTTAACACCATTTAAATCTAGACATTACCATGTCTTTCATTGTTTTGTCTCTGTTAAGACGTTACAAAAACTATATAAGAAACTTTTTATCATGAATTTTAAAACACGTTTTTAAGGCATCTCAGTTCATTATTATGAACATAACATGAAGCACATATAAATACATTTATCATGAAAGATCTATTGTAAAACTAAATAAAATTCATGTTTGCTTCATCATTGGGAACAATATTGATTAGGCTAACTAATTATACACAATTCTTCATTGTACTTGGTCTGGCTTTTAGATAAAGTCCTTCCATGCGCCGTCTGGCGGATATTTAGTGAAGCATAACACATTTATTTCAATTCTTAAATTGTGCTGGAGGGATTCCGCGGCACTGCGCGAGATGAATTGCGGCCTTCTGCGTAAAAAGCATGCATTCTTAATGGCCACATCTGTATGTTTTAGCCAAAGCACTATCACAATTTGTTTACAAATTATTTTAATTTTCCACAGCGAACATGTAGAATTGTGCGTTCTTTGTTTAATATTGGCCGCATATTTCTGTGTGTAAATAGTAACTATCTAAGAATGTGTTTTGCTAGTGGGGCATGTTTTTAAAGCTGCCGATATACACATACAGTTGTTGGAAAATTTCACGCAGCTTTTGCAGAGACAAGAATACAACATTGTGATTCTGTGTGAGATTTAATGAATTAAAACATGAGTGAGAATAATAATGAGTTTCATTAAATGAATATTTTCACATAGCCAACACTTTAACCACCAGGCTCTCCCTGCCCCAATAAGAACCCTGTGTTGTGTAGGTGAGTGACAGTCCATACAGTTACAGTGACAGATACAGTTATATCTCTCATACAGCTAATAAACAGGGAGGGCAAAGCCTATCACATACTGCCTCTGAAACACACGAGTTCCCTCGAACTAAACTGGAGATAACAGATTCATCAAACAAAATGTGTTCCATGGAACCGTTAAATAAGATAGGTGTTGGCCTTAAATGAACTTATGAATGAATCATAAAAGTTCAAAATTGCAAACGCTCTCTTCAAATGGTGTTATAAGGTGCATTCAAGTGAAAGACTGAACTCGAATGAATGTTTTTGTTTCGTCATACTGTGGATTTATACAGTAGGTGTAGTACAGTAATGGGACTATTGACTCTGTACCCATTGTTCCTGTGCCAAGCTGTCGTCAAGCTAAATGCAGTAAAGTTTGACAATCAAAATCACTTGAGAACATGAGGAATGGTCACCATCTAAATCTACAAACTGATAACGATCAGTCAAATAGGATCTGAGCCACAAGAGGGCAGTTGAGAAAATGTGTCGGTATAGGATACTGCATGATGTTGTGTGGAGATTTCTGTCTTGTTTTTAGTTAATTTAGCTACGGTATTAAATAAAATATTTTTCTTATTTTCTATACGAGTGGAGAGATACAATGATCTAGCATCATTAAGAGCTTTTATATAGTTCAGGATGCTCTCCTTTCATGCAATTTGCGTTCTAATTTTCGAGCGGTTTGTTTTAAAGCACGTGTGTGGTCATTATGCCAAGTAGCGAGTTTCTTATCTCTAATCATTTTCCTTTTAACTGGAGCTACATTATCTAAGCTATAACGAAGTGTTGACTCTAGATATTCATTCGCCTGTTCGAGTTCTGTGAAGTCAGATGGCGATCCAATCAAAGGAGATAATTCTGGAAGATTATTGATAAAGCTCTGTGCGGTATTTGATGTAAATGTACGTTTAAGGTGGAAGCGCGGTGCTGTGCGTACATTATTACTATAACACGCTTTAATCGAGACAAGGTAGTGATCTGAGATAACTTCAGACTGTGGAATTGTGGTTATATTTCTTATACTTAATCCAAAGGATAATATTAAATCTAAAATGTGACCTGCTTTATGAGTGGGTCCTACTATACACTGATTTACTCCTACTGAGTCCAGTATGGACAAGAATGCTGTTCTCAGAGGGTCTTCTGGATTCTCAAAATTAATATTAAAGTCTCCAGCAATTAACGCTTTGTTTACAGAAACAACAAGGTTTGAGAGGAAATCTGCAAATTCGCAGAGAAACTCCGAGTACGGCCCAGGGGGTCTGTAAATGATGATTAGCGGGATTGACTGAGCTGACTTTATGTTACTATAGAGAACTTCAAATGTATTAGATTTAAAACTGTGTTTTTGTACGAGAGACAGATTATCATTATAAATAACTGCGACTCCTCCTCCTCTACCAGTTAGCCGAGGCTGGTGTATGTAGCTGTATCCAGGAGGACTAGCTTCATTTAGAGCCACATACTCGTCCTGTTTAATCCAGGTTTCTGTTAAGCATAATATGTCAAGCTCCTGATCTGTGATAGTTTCATTAACAATAACTGCTTTAGATGCGAGAGATCTAATATTTAACAGTCCTAGCTTCAGATCAGAGGTGCTGGCTGCGCATTCAGTGTGATCTGAGTTTGTGGTCTCTATGTTAATTAAATTACTAAAACAGACTTTCTGAGTCTTTCTAAATTTGTGTTTAGCTCAGGGAACAGACACAGTCTCAATATGATGAACCCTGAGTGACGACTCTATGCAGCTAGCAGACGGTTGGTTTAGCCTGTCTGTCTGCTCCCTGGCCTTGGCTCTGGATTGTCATCGCTTAACTAGGCCTCTTCTGAGACTATGTGCTATACTGCAAGAAATGAGAGCAGCATCTTCCAATTATCTATGAAGCCCACGTTGTTTTCGGAGCACTACCTGGACATCCAGCGGTTCAGTGACCATAGCCTGCTGTAAACTATGTCGCCACGTCTTATTGCGATGGGACCAGAGAACTACTTCATCCGACATCGCCTTCGCTAGTTTAAACACCTCTGACTGACGAAGGCGTATATCGTTAGCTCCAGCATGTACCACTATCTTGGAGAACCTATGCTGACCTAGAGCCCTAAGATTACCTGCTATGTCCGGTGCTCTGGCTCCCAGGATACACCTGACCACTGCCACTGGCGCCCCTAAAGGCCGAGCTAATTTCACATGTCTCAGTATAGAGTGTCCTATAACCAGAGCTCTTTCAGGCTTCTCAGCGGGTGCATCACTGAGGAGAGCAAACTGTGAAGCGCAGAAGAGGTGTGCTCCGGTGGGTTAGCCTTAGCGATAGCTTTGCCTGAACGAGTATGCCGCCGAGTTGTCACCCACTCTCCCCGCTGTGAGGTTTCTACTGCCGGAGTCGGGGGCTGGTTATCTCTGCCTGCGGCACCTACACTTTCCGCTATGGAAATAACGCTGCTCTCTCGCTCTCTAACCCTCTCTAAAGTCTGGATGCGCTCCTCTAATGCTAATATCTTCTCCGTCAGGGTGCTAACTAACACACACCTATCACAAATAAAATTATCACTAATGACGGAGGAAGAATGTCTAAACATCCTGCACTCCACACACTGAACAAGTCGAATGGTAGACATGATAACATTGTACCTTTGTGCCGGAGTTTTAATTATTTGGTGATGGATTCCGCTTGAATTTAACAAATTGACCTGCACAAAGAGCTTATGGATCTCCAAGACTGGATACAAGAAGTGAGAACAAGAATAATCACCTGGAATACTCCTTACAAATCCTGGTGAGAAGGCAGCTAGCACAAGTTAGTGAAATAATGATTTTCTCTGCATGCATACACAACTTTATAAGGCATAAGTTCATTTTCTGAATACTGTCACAGATGCACTGGATATCAAACATGTACGATAGAATCTGCAATAGGCAGGTTCTAATGGTCATTATTTGTTTACTTGTTTGTTCCAACCACCAGTTTAATACAAATACTTAAAAATCTGGTTTAAAAAAGTCATTAATGCTAACAATCTTGCTATTTCCCACATAGAGCTGAAAGAGAGAGAGAGAGAGAATGTTCATCACATAAAGGAAGAAATAGACAAGGTTAGGGCATGAACCACTCCCTCTCTTATTCCCAGGAATGTGTTAGATTTGAGAACTTGACTAGAGAACTATCAAGATTTGCTTGTAAACCTTCCTTTATTTTTCATACTTTCCTCAAAATAACACAGGAAAAGGTGAAACTAGCAGAGATCTAAGTAAAAGAGAAAGACAAACTATTTTATGATACCTGTCAGAATTACAGACTCAGAGAACGCAGGTGCAGTTAAGATATTTATTATTTCTGAACAAATCAAACAAACCACTTAAGAGAATCCAAAGTCGATAGTCGTTTAAACGGGCAAGGGTCAGGCGATGTGCGTCGGGCATAAACGGGATCAGGCTAAACTCGGAAACGAAAACACAAACGGGGTCAAAATATCAAAAGACAGGTATTCACAAAAGGCTTGGTAACGACTCTGGAGCTAATCACAGGGGGCTCACACTTCACACCGGACGTGTGTGAGACTCTTTTATTAGTTCCGTAATTAGTTCCAGGTGTTTAGTATTCAGGTGAACCGTGGCATTGGTGTTGGGAGTTGTAGTTCTTAGTAGTTCTGACAATACGTAGTTCATTTCTGTATACAAAAAGTAAGCAGAGATATCCTATCTTCAAAGTGATACAGAATTCTTTTGTGCTTGTTCCTTTAAAAATTAACCACACATATTTGTTCATCTTTATCATGTTTTACAATGAAAATGAGAAATGTTTGGGGGAAAGTGCATTGATTCACCACTCTGACTTTCTGCTTTACTACTAAACAAATCTGAGAAACAGTAATAGTGCGAAAAACTCTTGCTCGTGTGTGTGTGTGTGTGTGTGTGTGTGAGAGAGAGAGATTATCCTACAATAAACAAGGTGTGTGTTATGTGATATAATATAATTGAGCAGTTTCTGTAACATGCGGTGTACTACGTGACATAAGTGTGATTATATTAGTAAAAGTTAACTGAAATTCCAGGGATCACCTGATTTCAGTGCAGCTGCTTTCGCCATTTCACCACATGGGAAGCTGTGCGAGTCAATGACTGAAACCTTATTTTTATCCCCACCAATGTAGATGAAAAATACAGCTTACAAGACAAAAGACAGACACTAGCGTCAATGTGCGTCTTTGTCCACAGGTGTGACTTTACATACATCTCTATACATTATACAGTCTCATGTAAACAAGCACCCTAAATGTAAACAGACAGGCACTTCCTAAAAGAGCGGATCACAGCGACAAGTCTAAATGGGTCATAAAACAGACACTTCATAAATCAGCGCTTCACAGTGACAAGACCAATGGGTCATAAAACACGTCTCAGCGATAAGCCTAACGGATCATAAAACACTCACACACCTTAAACGAAAAGACTATTGTGAAATAAATCACACACACATAGAGAGCGTAAGGGCGTTTTCACACTGGGGTCCCGGATCCGTTTCCGAGTACACTTGGCCCTGGGACCAGCTGATTTTTCTGTGCGGGTGTTTTCACACTGGTAACGATCTGTTCCGTTCTGTACCCGAGCGCGATTTCTCCCCCTCCCCAACCCCCCGCAGGTCTGCGTTCACACTGTAATAGCGATTGTGATCCCGGGGACACTCACGTATTTACACAACCGGAAACAGTAGGTGGCGGTAGAGAGGTAGTTGGTTTGTTTTCCGCCGGAAAAAAAATTAAGAAAGAAGAAGAAACGCCACTTGGGTCATGAACTGTGAGACACCTGTTAATGCTCCGTGTGGATGTTTTTATTTTTATGACAAAAACAACGGCACTGTAAACAACATGCCTACTGACACATCTGTCGCGCGACTCAGAGGGTGAAAAGAAGGGGAAGGGGGGGAAATGAGAATTATTACCATCCTAGTTGTAGACGGCTAATGTCATTGTAATTTTAAGATTTGCATCAAAAATGAACATTTTTATGCATTAGGCAGGGGAGGTTGTGGATCCAAAGGTCCCAGGTTCGATTCCCGAGAATGACTTTTTTTTTTTAATCCAAGAATCTGACAAGTGTCACAAAAATGAAAAAAATGCTGCCTAATTAATCATAACATGATCTTAGGTTTTTGTAAAAATATTAGAGTTTGTTGTTAAATGCTTCATGTTGTCACACAAAAAGTAAATTTGACTAATATAATCAAATTAATAATTAAAAGTTAAAAAGTGTAAAGCAATGCACCAGTGCATTTTCCTTCTCTATATGACTGTGACCTGCTTGAATGAAGGCAAATTCATTACAAATGAAATATTAATCTGGTGATGTATTTATAGAGAAACATTTTGTAATTTATTTCATTTTGAGTCTGTAAAAAAAGCCAAACTCTGCTTGACTCCTGTTTGTACAGATATTTCTATAAATAAATCATAAAGCTTCTTTAAAAATATAATGCAAATTTATTAGCAACTTATTTTATCATTATACAGTTATATATTGCATTCATTCATTATCTTCCAGTTTCACCTTCTTACAGTGTTTTTTAAAACATCCACACATGTAAAAATAAATGCTATGAAGAAAGATATACAAAAAAATTAATTAATAAATACTGACTTTCTCGTACAATTGGTGATAAAGCAATAAAATCCCAGCTGCAATGTGCAACTTAGACACTATTTACACAAAGTTTTACAAAATATGTCTATTTTGTACCAGCCCTTTAATGACTGTCCATTTTGTCAATGCATAATGACTTGTGAATGTCACAGAGTACGACTCAGATGGCCTCTACTAGGCGACAACAGTCTGGTCACTGGCCAGGTGATCCGATGGATCCTAAGACACAACATGCCAGGGTCCCCACATCTTGTGTAAATTCACCCTTTGTTTTGGGATGTCTAAAGCGTTCAGTGGTCAGCCGCATCTTACGCCGAGCAGAGTATTTCTCACGTTGCTTGTTGTATGGCAGAAAGTTTCAACAGAGAGCTCTGATGGTGCAGGCCTGCTGCTTGCTGAGCGTTCAACCAGTTTCAGTTCTCGGCCAGGCTCGATCCCTTCCTGGGACAGTGCTCATCCTCAGCCTGGTAAATATAGCACATACTATAAAAATAATGATACGACCACAAGCAAGAAAACAAAACACATGATGCTGCATAAACTCGCACCAAAAGACCTAGCAGCTGTTGCTCAGGTGCCAGATTAGACCCAGACAGATTCTTTAATTTCTTTTTCAGTCCCAGACTACTTATTTCATTTCGATATATACAATATTAATTTTTTTCTATATTTTTCTAGATAGATAGATAGATAGATAGATAGATAGATAGATAGATAGATAGATAGATAGATAGATAGATAGAATATTGGTGTATAATACAGAAGAACAGATAAGAATGCACAGAATAGACAGGTTGGTTGATTCAGTTCAGTCATATTAACTGTATAAGTGCCTAAAAATACTCAGGGTGTACTTGTGCCACAACAGATGCACTAACTGACTAAGGTTATAACACAAGTCTCATTCAGATTGTGATCCAAATCTGTATGAGAATATAATCTACTGGTCTACTAACATTATGGCGTTAATGTAGTCGGGCTGCAGTTACAGTCACAGTAATCTATTTTAAAGCATCTGATAATAATCTCATGTTAGTTAAATATGAGTTTATTTTAAAGTATCTGATAATAATCTTATAATAGTTAAGTATGAATGCAGCTTCCAAATGGTAACCCATGTCCGCAACAGAAACCAGGTACACCACTTCTTGATTTCTGCAGTTTATTCATTACATTTAAACAGAAATATTTTTCTTAGGTATGCTTCAATGTTTAATGCCCTGTTTCCTCAATTCTTTCTATTGTTAACATGCATTTGTTACACTTGGAATTAGCTTGGGTGATAAACACTTTGTTTTTATTGGAATATATTTGCTTTTAGAGAAAGATATTTTGTATTTTTTTTTATTATTATTAGTTTGATTTCGGTTTAAATGTAATGATTCTACTATCTCATCTAGAGTTAATTGTATTAGTTATTTTGCACACTTCTTTTGCTTATTCTAAGCATGTGTAGACGGACATGGGGTGTAATAGCGAACTCCCGGCAGAAGGACACCCGAGGTGTGAGCATGTTGACATGTGCGTACTGATTGTGCCCCCTGCAGTTTTTCTTAGAATAAACTGCAGAAATCATGAAGTGGTGTACCAGGTTTCTGTTGCGGATTTTTCCCTTGTGAGTGTGTTTGTTTTTTCCTGTGTAAGTGTTTAAAATGTAAAATTATGAAAAAAAAACTCTTTCGCATGATGTTCTATGTATTTTTTTTTTAAGATAAACTGCATTTCAAATGTTACACTCATTGTTTACATGTGTATTTTAATTATTCTTGAACATTCCATTCACAGTACATAGGTATAAGTTGCTATTATTCATAAGGCTACATGTTTTAAATAAAGACATGATGTTAATATAAGTGTCTGGTAAAAAAGACATCATGATATTATTATACAGTTTGACACACACACACACACACACACACACACACACACACACACACACACACACACACACACACACACATACACACACACAAAATTCCATACATTTTATAGAACGCAAGCTATTACTGGGTTTTGGCATTAAGTATTGCTGCACAATTTGTCCCTGACTACCCCATTCATTAACACACACATTATGTCCATGAGGGGGAAAGACGTGTGTGTGTGTGTGTGTGTGCCTGTCCCCTGATTAAGACGTGGTCAGTGGTGTTCCTGAAAAGAGGGGTAAATACTTCTGAGCACTCACCTTCTGCTCAGGATGTAAAGCTGGTGTAGAAATCAGCTGATACACAGGGAGTTGATTTACATACAGTTCACTGTGAGAAGGAAAACACACAAGCATACATATTATAAGTTGTATAAACACATATTTAATGACTTTATAATAGAATAGATAGAACCGAACAAAAGCCCCTTTTCTTGACTGTTACATACATTGTGTTAGCACATAGCTAACTATTCAGAAGATCTCTAGCTATGATAAAACCACTACATTACACACCAGTGTACATTATATGTCACTACAGTAACACTAATGAGCTCCAATAAATTACATACAACAATTCATTAACCATCTGTAACATTACACATAACAGGAGCAGCTAAGAATTAGCTCAGGGATAATTAGCACTAGTTGAGAGGCAACAGTTAATAGTCTGTTATCTTAGCTCTTTCAGTAAGCTAGCGCTTAGCATAATTTTATGATCCATATTTAGACGGACATCTTACAGGATCAATGGAGCTAATTGTTTACATCATGTGTATGTGTCCAAATATACTATTATATTAATATACATTAATGAACAAGCTAGTTTCCCTATGCTAAGCGCTAGCGGTTAGCACTGTGATATTATCTTGCTTATAACTCCATGTGTGGATGTATATTACAGAGACGCCATGGAGCTGATGGTTTACATCAGTGTTTAATGCTTTAAATGAGACTTTTATTCCTTTATATCACTGACATTTACACTCGGCAAACACTCCAATAGCATTAGCACTGCTACAGAGTTATCATTAGTGCCTAAAACAGTAACATCCGATTAATTTTACACATTAAACATTACCTGGTAAGTGTGTCCAGTTGTAAATTTAGTGAGAATTATAATGTTATAACGCTATAATACATTGTATATTCCATCATGATAAGTCCTGGAGCTGAATCCGGCACGGTTCTGTGTTCAGTTGCATTTTGACCTCAGTCCCATAATCCTTCGCGCATTAGCTTTAGCTTTTAGCTTTAGCTTTTAGCTTTCAAAATACAGGAGAAAGAGAGTTCTCACACGGGAAAAAGTAGTTGCGCACAAACGGGAAAAATCATACATTTACAAGGGAAGAATAATACATTTACAAGGGGAAAAACACACATATACGGGAAAGATGATTTGTCCTTCTGGGCCACCGTATATCACTATATTTGGTAGAGTCAGTCTGTCTAAAGCCGAAGGTCTTTCTAAATTAATTTACCCATGTCACGCTCTGTATGTTTCTCCCAAAAACATTAGGAAAGCCAACTCAGTTATTTTTCAATTCCTGTGGAAAAACAAAACCCCCTACATTAAAAGATCAAATTTGGTGAAAGATTATGCTAAGGGTGATGTTAGAGCCTTAGACTTTGAATCAATGGTAGGAACTTTTAAGATTAACTGGCTCAGAGTTTGTTTATCTCAACCTGATTCCATGTGCTTTCATACTGTATACCCAGATCTTATTTAAGGAATTAGGAGGAATTGATTTTTTTATTAAAAAGTGACTTTGAGATCAGTAAAATTCCTGTTAAATTATCTCATTTTCACAAACAGATCCTTTCTTTCTGGAAAATGTTGTTTACACACAACTTCTCTCTCACATGTCAACACTATGGAACAATAGAGTGATAACTGTGAACAGAAAGTCAGTGTTTATTAGAAACTGGTTTGAGAGTGGTATTTTGTTTGTGACTGACTTGTTGGACTCAGATGGTACTCTGTTGGACTATGTATCCTCTTTGAAGAAATATCATTTATGTTGTCCGCAGAAAGAATACAGGAAGGTTTGTCGTGCTAATATGCAACATAATGTTATATACAGAAATCAAACCAGTGTTGCCAAATTCAAATCAAATAAAAAAATTGGTAATTGTAATCTAAATGATAGCAAATGTAACAATGAGGTTATTAGTGTGAACTTTAAATTAATTATTTTCCACGAATTTGACTCAGGCAGTCATTTGCAGGCTTTTCATGGGGATCAGTCACTCATGGAAAAGACGTTTTCTAAATTTGTAAAGTGGCCTGTTTCCCCAAAAGTTAAAGAAACTCATTTCAAGATAATTAATAATATATACCCAGTGTCTGAATTTCTAAACAGAAGGTTTAGATTTGAGGTGGACCTGTGTTCTTTCTGTGATTCAGCCTGTGAAACGTTACAACACCTGTTTTTTCTGTGTCCTGTGTCAGCTGAATTTTGGTCAGAAATACACATTTGGTTATCACTCAAGATCAATGATATTCCACAGTTTGATAAATCTGATGTTATCTTCTACATGGATAACCTCCACCCCTCTGTTGCTACTGTAATTAACATCATTTCCCTTTTAGGTAAATACCATATACATTGCAGTAAGTGGAGAAATAGTAAACCGTCTTTCATATGGTTCATAAATGACTTTAAACAAACGATCTGTGATGACATTTCTCATTTGTTACAGTTTTGATGTATGCCTCCAGTGCCGTGCTCTGTTATTCTGCTCTCTTTTTATTATTGTGAATCTTTTTAGCCCCCCTTTTTCTTTTCTTTTCGCTTTGTTCCTTTCGTTCTTTTGCTGCTGTATTGTAGTCTTTGAATGTTGATTTGTTTTATCCTCTGCGAGATCTTGTACTGTAGTGTTTTTATTTGTTTGTTAAAAAGATGAAGAAGAAGAAGAAGAAGAATCCCGCGTCGAGCTAAAACTCCCTAAACCGTTTCCCATTCACTTTCAGTGGTAGTGCTGAATCACTACGGGTGTAATATACTTTTGGCCGCTGGGGGCCGCTGTTTGGTCCACCACCTCCTTTCGGCGCGCTGATTGGTGGAGAGACGGAGTGACGCAGACGGCGGTTACGCGACGCAGACGCTGCTAATCGGTAAATTGTTTTTAATTAATTCAAACGTAAACACGGACGAGCAGATAATTTTCTCTTTCTAAAGATTTCTCGTCGTGACCGATATAAACTTGTTTTTACTGAGTTTATCGTGCGTTAGACTTCATCATTCATTGACTGTGTGCTTGTGTTTCCGTCTAAACATGTTGTGTTTCCGGGTTGCGTTGGAATCGCTTATGTAAAATAAGATGAAGATTTATTTAAAGGTCATTGAGAGATAGTGGATACAGGATACAGAAGCTACATTTCAGCCTGTTACCTTTACTTCTACTGTCTTATTAAATAAATGTTATTACGTAAACTATAGAACATGTCATAAGCATATATACCATAGTGTTACCATGGAAGTCACCACAGGACTGTATAGAGTACCAGGGTAGTACTGTGGCACTTCAGTGGGTACCAGGGTAGTTCTGTGGTGTGTACCACAACACTCTGTACATATTGTATCATTTTAGATCTGTTAGTACACGGGACTTGTGTGGTATCGTTACAGACAGGACCATATGAGATACCTACTGCACTTTGGTAGCCACTGTGGTACCCAATAAGTACCATGGTATTCACCAGAGTATTGTATATTAAACTCTGGAGGTTACCGTAACAGGTCAAATGGCACCGCAGAGGTTACTATAGAAATATTACTATTACAGTTCATAAACATGTGTAGCATATTTATGACAGTAT
This sequence comes from Clarias magur, assembly GCA_013621035.1. Lineage (NCBI taxonomy): Eukaryota > Metazoa > Chordata > Actinopteri > Siluriformes > Clariidae > Clarias > Clarias magur. The sequence goes on from QNUK01001648.1 coordinate 32,988, forward strand.
CCTGGTACGTGTTCCACAGAACAGCACTGCGGTACATGATAGAACCGTGTACCGTACTATAGTGCATCTACCATTGTGTCCAAGTGATACCAAGTGTGCACCATGGTAGAACCAGATTATTACACTGTGTACATGTACTATATCAGCAAATATGTACCAGTGTACTGTCAAGAATATTCCATACTATATACCATGGTACAGATACTATCGGACTACCACGGTAAATTATATTATGGGTTTGTTGTGTTTTTATTCAATCTCATGTGAATTGCATTTAAGTAAAATGTGTGGATTCTGTTGTAATTTTGTTTGTAACAGGTAAAATGGACAAACAGGACATCACGTCTCTACAGGACCGTCTGCACCCATGACGGAGGAGTCGGTCAGACAAAACACCTTCACTGGCGTCCATCAGAGAGAAGAGGAAGCTTCAGACAGAACCGATGCAGACACGCCACGGCCCGGTCAGAACTTCCTCAGTCATCCTCCGTGACTCCGGCCAAGCTGTTTCAGTTTAGAGCAGGACTTCCTCCTGATGTTGCTCTGGATCCAGATGCAGCTCCACCTCCAACAGGTAAATATTTGACAGACATTTATTGTATATTAGTTGTTGTAGATTTCCTGTCATAACGTGGGGACCATATTTAATATGTCACATACTAGACTTTTACACAGACATACCAGAAAGTGGTGATGAGTTTATCTAAGAAAAAAATAATAAATTAATTAAAAATGACTGGAATCAGGTGAAGAACTGTATAGTGCTGAACCCTCAGTGTGGTTGAAGTAAAGTAATGACTGACTGAACAGAGATCACTTAAACACTTGGTAAAGATGCAGGGATGAAAACTGACAGTAGAAATCACAGCTGTGTTTAATATTAAAGGTAAGAGCTTTTCCACACAATGTGATGAGAACCTACAGGATTGGGACTGAACAGACATTCACTTGTTAGTGATGATAATCAGGAAAAACAAGGCTCCAGTTTCCAAGTGAAAATCGGTAATTTTTAAATGATTTGGAAATGTAATCTCAGAGTATACGACTGTTTTATTGGCCTTGCAGTGTGTGTGTGTGTGTGTGTGTGCGTGCGTGTGCGTGCGTGCGTGTGTGTGTGTGCGTGTGTGTGCGTGCGTGTGCGTGCATGCGCGTGCGTGCGTGCGTTTGCGTTTGCGTGTGTGTGTGTGTGTGCGCATGTACTGTATATATGAGCGTTTTGTCCCTCTATTGGGGCCAGAATAACTTATCCTTGTCGTTTGTTGTTACAGAAAGCACACACACACACACACACACACACACACACACACACACACACACACACACACACACCTCTGGCTCAGCTGTCCTTATCAACTGCCCGCTCACTGGACCGTGAAGATTGGAGGCAGGTTTTGGACTATAAGTTAATGATGGGAAGTTTGAATCATTTTAGTGATTTTTTGATCAGAAATAAAATAAAATGTAGCATTTTCATTAAACAGACCCCAACACGTCTACATATACACGTTTGGCTAGAGTTCCAGTAATGAAAATATTACAAAGTAATAAATCAACTGAGTTCCTCTTGTGCCATATCTCAGCTGAGCGGTGACGGTGTAGTGGTAAGTGTTCAATCGTCTCATCATCAGAACAGTTTTTAACAGGACATGTTTTGGATGTAACATAACGACTCCATTTGACAACACAGCGATCAGCCAAACGACCAACACTGACGAGTCACATCACATCACTCATGATGTCACTTCTATCCTTTTTTATGTGTTCTAGACTTTCGTTTGTCATGAGATGTTTGTATTTTATAATTCGTCTGTTTTCGATATGATGGATATATTTATACATTTCTTTATTTGATGTATTTACCCAAGTAACCTGTAAATGTTCATATTTAAAGACAAAGTCACCAAATATACATTTATAAAATGTGATTGTATATCCTGCACTGTCTCTTTTTTATTGCATGTATTCATGTCTCCTATCCAGTTTACTTGTCTGTTTATTGCTTGTGAGATCTTTTTCAGTTGGAAACTTTTAGTTTGTTGCTACTGATTGCATTTAAACCGTCATGATCTGTGATTTTGTTCAAGAGTTCTGTTATTGTAAGCTACCCATTATTTCCCTATAAAACTCACACATATCTTGTTTAAACGACTTTTCCATTTATCATCCAGTGGAAAGATGCAGGATAGAAATAGCTATTTTAAAAGTGTACAAGTTAGGAAATAGTTATTTACAATAATTTAGAATAACAATTTAATTACGAAAAGGTTAAAGAAGTTACATGTACATTCTTCAGAGAATGTCATGTGAAGTAGTAAATTAACATTTGGAGACTTTTTTTCACATTATAACAATCAAATTAATGTACAAAAACATTAAACAATTTTTAAACCTGCCCTACATTACAAGATCATCATTTACAAGGTCTCAGTAAACTTATCGCATCTGAGCACTTGGGGATGAAGGACCTTGTTCAACAGTGGCAACCTGGCAGCAACAGGGCTTGTCAGCAGTTCAACACCTTAATGCTCAGATTCAATTTGTGGCAAAACCCGACCCTGTAAATCACTGGCACAGAAAAGTGGATTTATTATCCGTCTCCCGATGTGCCGAGTGGCATGTAGGTGGAACTAGCCATTCAGTAACCCTATTACAATAAATGAAATGATCTCAGCTGTCTTATGGTTTAGAAATGTGAAAAGCTCTTGACCTGATGTGTTACTGTATCTTGTCTAAAGAAGGAATAATAAGTTTTAGTCACTTCATGTTTTGGATGGATATTGGCTGCCATCTTGTGGCCGAATTTAGTAAGTGACTGTTTCCTTAACTCTTTTGTCTAAGGCGCTAATATTCAGGTTAGTTATAGCAGTAATAGAATATAATCTAAGGCAATTATTCTACTACTACAACTACTAATACTACTACTAATACTACTAGTAATAATAATAAATACAATTTCCCATGCAGCATGGTGGGGTAGTGGTGGCACTGTGGCTTTGTACCTCCAAGGTTGAGGGACTGAATCCTGATTTGGGTCTGTGTGTGTCGTGAGTTTGCATCTTCCCCCTGTGCTTGGTGGGTTTTCTTCTAGTACTCTGGTTTGCTCCCACGGGTGTTCCCAAATTGCCCGGATTGTGTGTGCTTGCGTCCTGCAATGGATTTCCACCCACTTTTCCCTCGATCCTATAAGCAGTATAGAGAATGAATGAATAATAACTTTCCCTGGACTGGGTTGAAAGTGTACACAGATGTTTGTGGTGATCAGCTGAACAGGAGCCCTAAGACAAAGCTGTGGTGCTTCTCTAAGTGCCCTGTAGTTATAGTGGACTTAGGTTAGAAAAGGGCCTCAGTTATGATCTAAATGCCTGTTTTGTTTCTGTGTTCAATGTTTATCCTTACACTAATGATGCATATGAAATAAAATCACGTATTTAATATTTTTATTGGGAAAAACTACTTCTCCTTGAACTATTATTACAGGAAAAAAAACTTTTTAAAAACGTTCTATTACTCGACCGTTGGTATTTGTCCCGCCCCCTCTCCTGGTCTCAAGTAGGTCCTCTGGAGGAGAATAAACACGTGATTGCTGCGGTTGTGTTTCATTCGGCGGTTTAACTTCACAACAGCAGCACGATGTCGGGAAGAGGCAAAGGCGGAAAAGGACTGGGTAAAGGCGGCGCTAAGCGTCACCGTAAGGTTCTCCGCGATAACATCCAGGGAATCACCAAGCCCGCTATTCGCCGTCTGGCGCGCCGTGGCGGGGTGAAGCG
>QNUK01001649.1:0-36724 GCA_013621035.1 Clarias magur
AATAATAATAATAATAATAATTACTACTACTACTACTACTAATAATAATAATAAAAAACACTAAAATACTACTATGCTGACATAGTGACACTATAAAACATACATTGCTAATACAAGAACACTATAAATTGTACTATACAGTTGTAACAACTGTACCTCCACAGATCAGGGGAATAAGATCAAGTTCCCCGGATTACTGAGTTGACCCTTTGTCCCCACCTAGTGTGTCTATGTATGTACTACCAGCAATTAAGCACTAAACACGAACACCTGTGATTCGCTTGTGTGTCTACTACTTATTCCAGTCGAACCCGTAGGGCTTCGCCTGTTCACTGTTGTGCACATTGTTTGTCCTCACCTGACCCTGTCCTCGTTTTATGTGTTTTATTCACTTGTGCTACTCTGCCCGTCTCACTCCCAGGATTGAGCATTGTCTGCAAGTGTGGGACCCTTGGAGGAAGGAAAAACCCTCACTAGTCGCAAGGATCTTGCAAGTGTTTCCTTTTGTTTATTTTCGTTTCCGGACTTCCAGACTGTTCAGTTTACCGACCTGCAGACCCTGCCTGGGAAGCCCCGCTCGGGAACGCAGTGAGCGCCACGGGACTTTGTGTTGTTGTTTTTTTTTTTTGTGTAAAGGAAAAAGAATAAATAAATAAAAGACAAATCTTGTACACATGGATTCTGCATCTGCGTCTAATTCTAACCATGAAGACATGACAGATGAACAGGCCCTTCCAGACGCAGCAGGAACCCCTCTACCTGAGGAGGAAGCCCCAGTTCTCGATTACATACGGGGCCAACAACATGAGATTGACGGGTTGTCCAGAGCCGTGAATGACCTGGCGCGCGGGATGGAACAACTCATGCACCGCTTGCCTTCGCTCTGCGCGCCTGGGTCGCGCTCCACGCCGCTACCACCCCGCCCTAACCCCCCGGAAAGGTATGATGGGACTCCGTAGGGGTGCAAGCGGTTTCTCCTGGCCTGTGAGCTGTGGCTCATGGAGTATCCAAACATGACGGATCTACAGAAGATCAGCTTCGTCACGCAACAGCTCACAGGTGCCGCTATGGATTGGGCCGCGGCGGTTTGGAGCGCAGGCAGGATCACGGCATTAAACTACCCACAATTTCGGGGTTTTCGACCACCCCGATCAGGGCAGAACGGGGGAACAGCAGCTGCTGAGGCTGAAACAAGGGACTGCCACCGTGGCGGGTTATGCAATCCGTTTTCGGGTACTGGCCGCGGAGAGTGGCTGGTGTGACCGCAGTCTCCTGGCGAGGTTCAGGGACGGGTTACAACCCGAGGTCCAGCTGGAATTAGCCTGTCGGGACACGGGCATGTCCCTGGACGAGTGCATCGCGCTGGCAATAAAACTGGACCAGCATCTCCGTAGCCAGAAACGACACATCTCCCCGAAAACCCCGCCCAAACGGTCGGAGTTTAACCAGCGTCCCAGCCTCAGCACCCCTGCCCGGGAGGAAGGAACTCCGGGAGAACCGATGGACATCGGCACCTCCCGCCTAACTGCCCAGGAGAGAAGGCGACGCATACAAGCGGGGCTGTGCTTATACTGTGGGGGGGATAAACATCTCATTAACCACTGCCCATTACTACAAAAAGTAATCCACATCACACCTCCACGCACACATCACTCCTTCTGTGTCAAAGATTATCCTGTTGTAGAAGTCGTCCTCTTTTCAGCTTCAGCTTTTTTACAGATGGTGTGATGTTTGCTTCCAGAATTTGCTGGTATTTAGTGGAATCCATTCTTCCCTCCACCCATGCGATGTTTCCTGTGGCTGCAAAACGACCCCAAAGCATGATAGATCCACCTCCATGTTTAATAGTTGGCAAGGTGTTCGTTTCATGAAATGCTCCTCCTTTTTGTCTCCAAATATGCCTTTACTGATTGTGGCCAAAGAGTTCTATTTTAACTTCATCAGTCCACAGCACTTGTTTCCAAAACACATCAGGCTTCTGTAGATGTTCTGTTGCAGACTTCTTACATTGGATTTTATGATGGGGATGAAGGTAAGGTTTTATTGTGCTGATTCTTCCATGAAGGGAAGACCACCACTCCTGAGTCTGCCAAATCTTCCTGCAGGTTTTTTTTTTTTTTTTTTCAGTTAAATGGAGATTTTGATTTGTCTTTCTGACCAGCATACAAGCAGTTCTCTCCCAGAGTTTTCTTGGTCTTCCAGATCTCACCTTGACCTCTACAGTTCTCCTGAACTGCCATTTCTTAATTACATTTCTCACTGTGGGAACTGCAAGCTGACAACACTTTGCTATCTTCTTGTAGCTTCTCCTGCATTGTGTAAACTTTCATTTTCAGAGTCTTACACAGCGGCATGGAAGAAAACCATGGTTGTTGAATGTCCGCAAGTGTGTGCACAAGGTTTGAAGAGTCAAAGTATTTGGAAAGCTGAAATTGGCATTTACTAATGACACCTGTTGCCATGCATCAGATTTAACGAGCTGATTAAGGTCTGAAAGGTCTTGTAAAAAAGACTTGGAGACTCTGGAACTCTTAGAGTGCCCAAACCTTTTCACAGTGCCATAATAATGTTTTTTTTTTTTTTTTCCTTCAGTTTATGTGTTAAGAGGTAACTATACATCAATGTTTGTATTTTATTTCCAAGAAAGACTGTGTTAACATCTTTTCAATTAAAAAAATCACCAAAATCTGTTGCCTAAAAGTTTTCAGAAGACTGTACACACACAAACACACACATTACGAAATGAAAAATAACAAATAGTGACAAAATTAATTACCTGGATCCTCTGTGTAACCCTGTTGAGCTGGGCGACTTGTAGCTAAAATAGGAAACAGCATAAGTTTAGCCAAAGAGAAATTACTACCCACTAGTTTACTGTACAGCCTTTTGCTGTATATACGAAAAACAAATGAATGTTCTATTTTACATGAATTTCACATTTTAACATCAGAGTTAAATGAAACAAGCAAATTGGACTTCAGTATTACTTCATCTGACAGCCTCATCCAATTCCTTGCATCTACCTTTATTATTATTATTATTATTATTATTATTATTATTATTATTATTATTAATAATAATAATAAATAAAAGACAAAGCTTAAGATAAGATAGGTTAACTTAAGAGGTGCATAAGATGTACAGTACATCTGTAAGAAACTAAGCATCACGGTATTTTGTAAGGACATATGTTTGTTTGAATCATTTTCAATATCTTCCAAATAACAAAACAAGGCCTAATTACAGTCATACAATAAGTTAAGACTTAGCTACACTTACACTAGACCACTATTTACCAATACCGATATGAATACTAAAAAGATATGAAATATTGTGTTTATATGATTCCTTCACTTACCTTTTATACTGGGTGTCCCAGTGGAAACTGGCTTGTTAGTGGAAATGAAATCTAATTAAGAATATATAAGATGATTTTGAACAGGTTTATATCAACATAGACTAAAACAATAACGCTGTCTATACCATTACACAATGGACACCACCTGGATTACCTGAGCAAATAGTAATAGCCTTCCACCGGATAACAAGTGAGTGATAGTTATGTAAGCCTAACAACCATGGCAGAGTACATATCCTGTGGTGATGGCAAATATGTTACTCTGATCAAATTAGTGGCCTGAATCAAGCAAGGAAAACAAAGGAGATTGCTGAAACTACACAAATTAGGTTAAGAACTGAAAAACACCTTATTAAAACCTTGAAGGATAGCTGTGAACCATCATCTTTGTGGAAGAAATGTGGTCAGAAAAACATCCTGAATAAGTGTGATCAGAGTCAACTTAGTGAAAAGACAATAATAAAAATGTTTAAACTGTTTATGTTTAATTATGTTATGTTTAATATGCTTAAGGTGGCATGGTGGTAAGTGGTCAGCAGTGTTGCCTTGCACTTCTAGGGTTCGAGTTTGATTCCTGGTCAGGTCCCATTCATGTCTTTGTGTGTGTAATGGGCTAAGAAAATGCTGTTATGAGGTTACTTAAAACATTGTCATCCCCACATCTACATGTGTTTGTTGTTGTTTGTTTTGTTAGTTTCCCCCCCCCCTTTTATTGTTACAAAAGATGGGAATTTTTTCAAGTTAAAACTGGTATATTGTGGTGACATTACACCACCACGCCCATAGATGGCGCACCGGGCACCCGTGAAATATACGAGAGAGTAAACTTTTCTCTGGGTGGCAGGCTCAGTAATAAACTGGCTGCCATTGTGGAAAGACATAACACGTGTGCTCGTGTTTTTCACAGGAGAATAAAAAAGGTGTTTATTCAACGATACACAGTGCACACTGCCTGTGTATCATTTGCTGCCGGCACAGATATCCCCTAGGTCTGAGGCCGGTAACAATTGGGGGCTCGTCCGGGATTCACTCATCAGCGAGCTGCAGCAAGAGTGAATACGACGTCAAGACCTAGTGTCTACAGCTTCAGGGAAGGTTGCTTGTATTGAACATCATCCAGAGCGTGAGGGCTACAAGTGGCAAGGCAAGATGGCTACTGCTATTCCAAGACAAACGCTGATGTTCCAAATTCAAAAAAAACTTTCACCTTTGAGTATCCGTCAGTTACAAATGGCTGCACGGTTGATTGAAGATGGTCAGGAGATTCCCATTGCTCCTGAACTTAGTGAGCCGGAGCTCTATAATCTGATTGTTGACTATGTACGAAGTGAGAAGTTAAAAAACATGGAAGATGAAGGCATGAGTCAACTGCTCTTCCTTCATGACTTTCTTGATGACCTGGCTCAAGTTCCAGATGAAGACCCCAGATCTAGCAACACGGATGAGGCTGTAAATCTTCAGCAGGTAGAACCATCAGCCAGGGACGACACTCGCACCCTTTCGACAGATCCCGATGGAGACGCTTGTACACAGTCACCATCCAGGGACAGAGACATTCGCACAGACCTATCTACCATGATTAGCCACACAGGCATGTCATCCAATCAGCTCCAGGACATTTGTACACCTGCGATGGGAGGTGTCATGCCAACACCAGCCATTGCCAAGCCCGCTAGTGGTGCAGCACTGAAGCTATCGTCAAACATCAACAACCAGGTGATAAGAGTGACTGATGTTGCGTCTCTGCTACCACGCTGGGAATTTAAATTGCATGGTGGTCAAATTTGTGATGCCGGTTGTGACATGTCTTTTAATTGTCTCTGTAAGCAAATTGATGAAGGGTTGCAAGAGGGTTTTAGTGAGTCTGAGGTTATCAGATCTGTTCTCAAGATAACGAAACCTGGTACATTTAGAGAGATGTTGGTAAATAAGGATGACCTCACTATTGAGGGGTTGAAAAAGTTTTTGCGCTCCCACATTAGAGACAAAAATGCAACTGAACTTTTGCAAGAACTAACTAGTGCTAGGCAACATGACAAAGAAAGCCCACAACAGTTTCTTTATCGAATAATGGGTCTGAAACAGCGTCTTCTGTTCGAGTCACAACAACCTGGAGTAGGCTTTAGCTATAACAAAGAGCTTATCCAGGGCACTTTCCTTCACACGCTTTACCAAGGGTTAAACGAAAAAAACAGTCATGTCAGACATGATCTTAAAGCTTTTCTTTCAGACTTGAAGGTTAGTGATGACTTACTCTTGGAACAAATAACAAAATCAACAGCTGAAGAAGAAGGAAGGTTAAAAAGACTGGGTGCTCTTAGTAAACATAGACCAGTCACTGTAAACATAGCTCAGCACTCCCAAAACGAATTAAACGTACAGGCAAAAGTTGATGTTGAACTACAAGCAAACCGTGATGCTATCAAAGAACTAACCGCCCAAGTTTCATCTCTGACCAAGCATCTAGCCCAGATGTCCAGTTCCACTGAGACTGCGAAGTTGAGAGACTGCAACATGCCCACTAATCGTCTCCAGCAACAATCTGAAACAAGAGGTAAATGCAGTGACTGTGTGCAGAGGAACAAAATGAACTGTACTCACTGTTTTGTTTGTGGTCAGGCAGGACATCGCGCCATTGGCTGTCTCCAACGAAAATCGTCGGGAAACGGAAGGAGGTCGCTGGAGGAGGGCAACCAGCGACCCTAACAAGTGATAAGCCCAGAGAAAAGGTCAGAACACCCAAACGCTCACAGTTAACCTTACAGTCAAACCCAAAGAAAAGAGTAGCTCAACTCATTGGTAAGCGATGCATGGTCTCATGTGCCATTAATGGGGTACCTCTTCAGATGCTGCTTGATTCAGGGGCACAGGTGACAATGGTGAGCAAATCATGGATTGAGCAAGCATTACCCCATATGAAGATACAGCCACTTGAATCGTTGTTTGACGGCCATAACCTTGAAATTTCGGCTGCTAATAACACCCAGGTTCCCCTTGATGGATGGGCAGAGATTGATCTTCAGATACGTAGCCAGTATCATGGACATGTAACAGTCAGAGTACCACTTCTTATCAGTAACAACTGTAACTACCCCCTTTTAGGTAGTAATGTAATTGCAGAAATTATCAAGAGGAACACAGATCAGGGAGACTATGTTGACGTGACCGAAGTTCTTAAGGGAGCGTTGAGTGTCAGTGATAGCACCGTGGAAGCATTAGTCTTAGCTCTGCAGATGATTGCACCCACTGAGGCACTACAGTGTGAGGTACAGCTTAGCAAGAAAGGTGTAAATGTTCCTGCAGGAAATATTTGTGAAGTTCAGTGCAGAGTTCGAGGATGGCACAGTGGCGGTACGATGATGTTCCTACCTAGTCCTATGAATCATTGCCCTGAGGGGCTAGAACTTTTCCCAGCCTTAGTGGATGTCCCTGTTGGCTCATCAAAGTGCATCAAAGTCCCAATCCAAAACTCTACGAAACATGATATCTATCTCGCAAAGAGAACGGTTCTTGGTACTCTGGAAGAGATACTTGATATGAAACCAGTCAAGCATTCCTCCATCATTCCTGAACCAATGTCTCAGAACAAGGTTTGTTTGTATACAGCTCAATGCCACCCTGATGAAGGGACTTTGAGAGAAGGTAAAGACACACATACCGCCATACCAAAGATCGAAGACAAGTGGCTTCCACCCGTTGATTTGTCCCATTTAACTGAAGAAGAACAGGAAATTGTGAAAAGTATGTTATTTGAGCAGTCAGATATCTTTGCCAGAGATGATGCAGACATAGTTTGTATTCCTGACCTGCAGCTCAAGATTCACCTTACTGATGATACACCAGTTCAAAAGTCCTACAATGCAATTCCAAAACCCTTATACCGAGAGGTAAAAGAGTATGTACAACATCTTCTTGATCGTGGATGGATAAGGAAGTCCACCTCGTCTTATTCCTCCCCCGTTGTGTGCGTTCGAAAAAAAGACTTGAGTTTACGTCTTTGTGTTGACTTCCGTGGCCTAAACAGTAAAACAGTCTCTGATCGCCATCCCCTTCCCCGTATCCAAGACCTACTTGATAACCTAGGGGGGTATGTGTGGTTCTCCATCCTTGACCAAGGCAGTGCATACCACCAAGGCTTTGTTGAGGAAAGTTCCAGACACCTCATGGCCTTTAGCACTCCTTGGGGCCTGTATGAATGGATCCGTCTTCCCTTTGGCCTCTCTAATGCACCAGCAGCTTTCCAAAGGTGTATGGAGGATGTTCTGGATGGCCTGAGGGATGACTGTTGTTCCCCTTACTTAGATGATGTACTCTGCTTTTCAAAAACATTCCACGATCATGTTAGAGATTTAGAGAGTGTGTTCTGTCGGTTAAGGGCGCATGGTATCAAATTACGTCCAAAAAAATGTGAGCTCTTCAAACATCAAATCAGGTATGTGGGTCGTTTGGTATCAAGTGAAGGCATTCAAGTAGATCCAAAGGACTTGGAAGCTGTCCTGAAACTGAAGGAAAAGGAGCCTAAAAATGTTGGTGAAGTGAGAGCTCTGCTTGGTTTCTTGGGCTATTACCGCCCTTTTATTCAGGACTTTTCCAGAATAGCTCGTCCCTTGTTCAAACTTTTAGAGAAGACTACAGAGTTACAAGAGAAAACCATTAAGAAAAGGTCTTTAAAGAACAGTCCAAAAGATAACCAGTTACCATCCAAGACACCTGTGCAGTGGACCTCGGAACACACCGCTATTCTGGCTCATCTAATTGACATGTTGACTAGCTCCCCTGTTTTAGCCTATCCAGACTTCAATGTGCCATTTGTTTTACACACTGACGCATCAAGTGAAGGTCTGGGTGCTGTACTCTACCAGGAACAGGGAGGTAGGCTTCGGGTCATTGCTTATGGCTCAAGATCACTCACCCCTGCTGAGAAGAATTACCATCTCCATTCGAGCAAACTTGAGTTCCTTGCCTTAAAGTGGGCGATCTGCGATAAATTCAGGGATTACCTTTACTATGCCCCTACGTTCACTGTTTTCACTGATAATAACCCTCTCACCTATGTTCTGAGTACAGCCAAATTAAGTGCAGTTGGGCATCGCTGGGTGGGTGAGTTGGCCGACTTTCATTTTACAATCAAATACAGGCCTGGCAAGACAAATGCAGACGCTGACACTTTGTCACGTTATCCTGTTAAGCTGCAGGGCCACACCAGTGAGTACGCTGAGACCATGCCACCTGAAATAATTTCGGCCATATGGCAGGGTAGTCGAGCAGACAAAGACAAGGATGTGCCATGGATAGCAGCCCTGCAGCTAAACTCTTCCGAGGATGACATACTTTCCAGCTGCACCCCTATGTTCACCAGACAACACATTGGAATAGCACAGAAAGATGATGACTCAATTCATGAGGTGATCACACTGAAAAAAAGGGGATGGAGCGCGACTGACAAAGGGAAAAAGCAAATGAGCATAAACACGAGACGATTGATTCATGAGTGGAGCAGACTTAGACTTGACAATGACATTCTGTATCGGCAGACTGCGCAATACAATCAACTAGTCCTACCCCTGTCGCTCAGGTCAGTAGTGCTCAAACACTTGCATGACGATATGGGACATGTCGGTGCTGATAAAGTCATTCACCTGGCAAGACAAAGATTTTATTGGCCTCTCATGCAGCGTGACATAGAAGATTATGTCATCCGTCAGTGTCCATGCATCATACAAAAGAGGCCCACTCTTTCAGAGAAAGCTCCAATGGGCTCAATAGCCACCAGTGTCCCCTTTGAGCTCCTTTCTGTTGATTATCTTCATCTTGAACCAAGTAAGGGGGGGTATGAGTATATCTTAGTCTTGGTTGACCACTTTACCCGTTTTGCTCAAGCCTACCCAACTCGGAACAAATCAGGAAAGACCGCAGCAGAGAAAATCTTCTTTGACTTTATTCCACGGTTTGGGTATTCAAAAAAAAATTCATCATGATCAGGGTCGGGAGTTCGAGAACAGCTTGTTCCATAGGCTCGAACAACTAGCCGGAATTGCTCATTCTCGAACAACCCCTTATCACCCACAGGGGAATCCGGTTGAGCGTCTAAATAGGACCCTTCTCCAGATGCTCCGTACTATGTCAGAAAAAAGGAAGTCAGAGTGGAAAGACCATCTACCACACATAGTCCACGCATATAACTGCACAAGGCACGAAGCCACAGGGTACTCTCCGTTCTTCCTTCTCTTTGGCAGAGCTCCACGGTTACCCATTGACTTGCTCTTTGACCTTGAACCTGAGCCACAGAAACAAACACGTCAAAATTATGTGGAGAAATGGGCTTCAAGGATGCAAGAGGCATACAAAATTGCATCAGAAAATAGTAAAAGGTCTTCTGCAAAAGGGAAAAGACATTATGATCGAGGTGCTAGAGGAACAGTGCTGTACCCTGGGGATCAAGTGCTTGTCCGCAACCTCTCTGAGCGAGGCGGCCCTGGTAAACTCCGTGCTTATTGGGAGCAAAAGGTTTATCGTGTTGTAGAAGGAATTGGAGATGGACCTGTTTATAGAGTTCAAGCAGAAATAGGGGACCGAACCTCCCGTGTGCTGCACCGAAACTTGCTCTTACCTGTAAATGACTTGCCACTTGAAGGAAACAAACATAAACCTTGTGTTTCACAGAAATCAAAAAGAATGGTGTCAAATCATTTAAACAGGGAAGACATAAGTGAACATGACCCTGATGATTCTGAAGAAGTCGTCATATATAGTCCCAGACCCACTCCTGTGTATGAAACAAGGATTGTTCGTGTAAATCCTCCCGAACTGGAGAAATGCAGTACGCTTGGAGCTGAGGCACCAGAATTTAAACCTATAAATATGCGTACAAGACAAACGGATGAACAATCATGTGTGGAGACTTCTGAACCAGCGAGAGCTCCAACTCCAGCTGATCTAAATTCACCGGTAGAAACTTTTGAAGAACCGACAACTGAAACGGTGGGAGATATAAATCAGGATGAACTTGATCCAGGTGTTGAACCAGTTCAAAACCCTGTGACAGAGGAATTTGTCCCTTTACGGAGGTCTGTCCGAACTCCAAAACCAAGAGATGTGTTTACATACGACCAGCTGGGCCAACCTACATACCAAGCTTGGGGACCAGGAGCAAATGCAATGCACGCTTATGTTCTTTACCCAGTCCAGACTTACCCTGTACTACCTGACATGTGTCACTACCAAATACCAGCAGTATGGGCATTCTAGAAAAAATTCATGAAGGGATAGAAAACACTTCACATTCTCATCCTAAACCGCAGTTTCCTTTTTGTGACGGCTATAATTGCCTAACTAGTTAGTTCTGGATGTCCGGAGACATCTCTGAAAGCAGGGGAGAGTGTAATGGGCTAAGAAAATGCTGTTATGAGGTTACTTAAAACATTGTCATCCCCACATCTACATGTGTTTGTTGTTGTTTGTTTTGTTAGTTTTTTCCCCCCCTTTTATTGTTACAAAAGATGGGAATTTTTTCAAGTTAAAACTGGTATATTGTGGTGACATTACACCACCACGCCCATAGATGGCGCACCGGGCACCTGTGAAATATACGAGAGAGTAAACTTTCTTCTGGGTGGCAGGCTCAGTAATAAACTGGCTGCCATTGTGGAAAGACATAACACGTGTGCTCGTGTTTTTCACAGGAGAATAAAAAAGGTGTTTATTCAACGATACACAGTGCACACCGCCTGTGTATCATTTGCTGCCGGCACAGATATCCCCTAGGTCTGAGGCCGGTAACAAGTGCATGGAGTTTGCATGTTCTCCCCATGCTGGGTGGGTTTCCTCCAGGTTCTTCGGTTTCCCCCACAGCCTAAAGGATTGTAGATTAGGCTAATTGGTACCTAATTGCTCATAGTGTGTGTGTGTGTGTGTGTGTGTGTGTGTGTGTGTGTGTCTGTGCCTTGCAAAGGATTGGCACCCTGACTATGGTGTTGCCCGCCTTGTGCCCTAAGACTCCTGGGATAGGCTCCAGGCCCCACACAACCCTGAATACAGGATGAAGCAGTATACACTATGAGCAAGTTAATATGCTTAAATTTTTTTAAATAGTAACAGAAACTGCATTTTTACATGCACAATGCAAACAGAATTCGATGGATTAGGACTAAACAGCTCTGTAGAAGAACACTTATCAATGTTTTTAGTTTCCTAGGGAGCTTCGAGAATGCACTGTGGGGCACTGAATAAAGGTCACGTGGTCTGACGAGTCCAGATTTTCCCTTTTCTAAAATGATAGACACATCAGTGTAAGAAGAGAAGTGAATGAAGTAGTGCACCCATCATGCCAAGTGCCTACTGTAAAAGGAGCCTGAATCATCATTTTTCTCCCATAGTTGTTCCTCCCCTCATTAAAACAACATCTCAGAGTGAAATAAATTTGACACTAGATGGAGATACTGCGTATGGAGTTAATTTACTTACCAGTTCTACTAAGTGAAGGAGGAAGGACGGTTGGGTGAGACTCTGGCTGAAACAAAACAACGACATAATAATTTTAACAGGATGAGCTGACTTACAATCAATTAGCCAATGCGGAATGTAGCTATTTATGGGTATAAACTTTACATTCCTGTGCCAGGCCTGTATTTACTGAGCATCTCAGAGTAGGAAATCACTCCTAAGTGGCAAAAAATTCTGAGTGTGATGAAATTTTGGTCCTACTTTTATGAGAAGGACTAAGAGTAATTTATCAACATTCCTAAAAACTAGTCCTGACTGTGTCCTAACTGGCCAGGTGTAGCAAGGGAATGGCATACAGGCAGAGATGAGCATGGAGAAAAAAGACATTTTAGTAACACTGAGTGACATGAAGCTCATAAAAGATACTTCTTAATTTGGCAATATATTTTTCTTTCTGTTTAATATTCTAGACATCCAGTTTACAACCTAAAAAAGAAAAAAAGACTATGATTTAATAAATATATATTTTATACAGTCTTTTTTTTCAGTTTCTTAAATTAATGATATAAAGTTAACTTACGAAGAAATATTATATATTATACAGAAATAATAATAAATATTAATATTATAACTGGTGAGCTTATTTGATTTGTTTCATTATTGTTGTTATTATTGGCTGTAAAACTTGTGTCTCATATTGGTTTTATATGTACTGTATTTACTTTTGATATCTCTCTTTCATATATATATATATATATATATATATATATATATACAGTAAATACAGTAAAAAGTAAATAATTAACAATTATCAGAGCACTGTTAAACATCTTGAGAGGAAACATTCATTCCCGTGAACACTTTTCTGTGAATCCTCAGTCTTCTGAAGCATGTTATCTGTACCTAGGATAACTATCATCTCCAGTTTGCGTATCTGTCATCCGCTCTCTTGGTATTTCTTGCTCTCCTTCAGACATGGTGAATTTAGGTAGAGATGTCCACATGCTCCATGGATCATGTTCTTGGTCACAACAGGTTGGAATCTTTGATTGGGGGGGGAACTCAGTAAATATAGCATTGTTCAATTTGAGTAGTTTGGATTTTTCTTTTTCTTTCAACCGGATTCGATTCTGTGAGTGTAGCAGTCCATGCTTTTAAACAGTTTGATAAGATGGTTCTGTTGGTGAAACATCCTTTGTAGGCAGTTTGCAGTTGTTTGCAGTATCTCCTATAAAATAGAGTTGTAGGAATTTGAGCCTCTGATCAGGCAAGGGAAACAATATTTCCGCCTTATAACACAACTGACCTTGCACAGTGAAAGCTGTTGGAAAGCATTTAATTATTAACCTACTATTCAACTATAGATGTGGCACTGAAAGGAAATGTTTGGAATCCAATACAGCTCCGGATATGTAGCACAGAAGGGCATCTGGTGGTGAATCCAACTGTGGTAGTTTTACTTTCCCACTTTTGCAGCACATTCAAAGTGGCTTGGATTAATACCCCTTGGCTTGATAGTAAGTATGTAGCTTTTCCATTCCACCGTTCGGTGTCACAGTTGTGTGGATGATAATGAAATCCTGCCAAGGTTAAACCGAAATAAGCAGTATCCTTCATGTCATGGCTCTTTCTTATTTATTGTGAAGTTGAGCCTCATGCTGCTGTCTCAGAAGCTGTAGATGTTTTAGATCTTTCCCGCATATCTTGAAGTTGGGCCTCACGCTGCTGTACTGTCTCTGCGGCTTGTGAAGCTCTGACTCTCTTCCGCTGCTTTTCAAGCTGTTGCTCTTGCTCCTTGATAGATTTCCCTTTGTTTAGTAGTTTTATTATTTTTGCTACTGACTGGACTTTGCCAATAGCTTCGTGTTTTTGGTGGCATTTTAAAAAATAAATGAATCCACTTACTGTTTCTGCTGCAGGGGTGATGAGATAAGGAGGATAAAGTGGAATTTCAGCCCCTGGTTAAAATAATACATTATCATGTCACACCGATAATTTAAACTTTAAAATAACACATATACAAAATATCTGTCTCTCCCACTTTTTTGTCCCATGCTATATAGACGGTGTATGTCACCACCTGGCCGTCACACACGTGAACAATAAGGACACCCATGTTCAAATGCTTTACAGAGATTTCAGCTCAGGATTCAACACTATCATCCCCCAACACCTGATTGGGAAGCTGAGCCTGTTGGGCCTGAACACCTCCCTTTGTAACCGGATCCTGGTCTTTTTGACCTCAGTCAGTATGGATCAGTTGCTGTTCAAACTGTTGACTCATGACTGTGTAGCGACACCAGGTTCGAATCAAAACATCAAGTTTGCTGATGACACGACCGTGGTGGGTCTCGTTAGGAAGAACAACAGGTAAGCACACAGAAAGAGAGTTAGGAGGCTAACGGACTGGTGTGAAAACAACATCTTGTCTCTGAATGTCGATAAGACAAAGGATATCGACACGGATAAGACATGGATAGGAGAACATGGAGCAACCATTCTCCGCTGAACATTAACAGCTTCTCTATGGAGACTGTTGATAGCACCAAATTCTTGGGTGTCTACCTGGAGAAGAACCTCACTTGGTCCCTCAACACCAGCTCTCTGCACAAGAAAGCCCAACATGGTCTTTCTTCCTGAGAAGGCTGAGGAAGGCCCAGCTTTCACCACCAATCCTCACCACCTTCTATAGAGGAACTATCGAGAGCACCCTGTGCAGCTGTATCACTGTCTGGTTTGGGAATTGTGCCATCTCGGGCTGCAAGACCCTACAGCGGATAGTGAGGACAGCAGAGAAGATCATCGGGGTCTCCCTTCCCTCTGTTGACGACATCTACACCACACGCTGCAAAGCCACCAGCGTTGTGGCTGATCAGGCACACCCCTCTCACTCACTCTTCACCCTCCTGCCATCTGGAAAAAGGTACTGGAGCATCCGTGTCCTCAACAAAAAGGGACTGGACTGATTAAAAACACACACACACATTATCATTCATATGAACTCAACTCCCTCAAAACATTGAGACTGATAAATCAGCACCTGCACAAACACACTGATCTACACTATCAAACTATTGTACATACCAACCTGTAAATGCTCTTTTGCACAATATTCATTAATTGCCAATTTGCACAAACTAGATAGTTCTCTATTAACTTAAAATATCAATCTGTCTTGTCCCAGCAAGTCAGCTACTGTAATTAGATCTCTAAGTTAGCTTGCTAGTTTTTTTGTTAATTTATGTTCTCATGTCAATCTGTCTTGTCTCACCTAGCCAGATAATTAGGTTTCTTGGTTAGCTAGGTAATTATTTATTTATTTATGTTATTAATTGATGTTGTATGTAGCACCTTGGTCCAGAAGGAACGTTATTTTGTTTTACTGTGTACCGAACTGTATATGATTGAAGTGACGATAAAAACCCACTTGATGTGTTAATAGTCAATGCATGTCAATAGAGGTTTGTGCTGATATACTTTGTGTTCCTGTGTGTTTTTATCTATGTCTGGGAAAATGCTATGTTTTTGGTATTTTGGCTGTATTACTATCTTGTGTATGAAAAGGCAACTGTCTGACACTGTCTGTTTACCTCCCTTGGGTTTAATCTAGGCCACTACCCCTGCCTCGTATTTGTTCTGTGTCCTTACTGACGCTGTTTTAGGTTTGGCAGACTAGATTGTAACTCTGCATATTAAATTCAAATTCAAATTCAAATTTTATTTGTCACATACACAGTCATACACAGTACGATATGCAGTGAAATGCTTATACGACCGCTCCGTGACCTTAAATATTTTTACAAAATGAACCTATAAAACAGATTCCATCAAAGTTACAATATATATATATATATATAAAAATCTGAAGTATGATGTGATGTAATATATTACGACTATAGTCTGTGAAAAATATACGACTATAGTCTGTGATGCCGTCTGGTCCTGCTGCTTTCCTGATGTTCACTCTCTTGAAGGCTCTCCTCACGTCATGCTCGGAGATGATGAACGCGTTTCCGGTGCTGGCAGTGACTTCCTCTCTGCAGCCGTTAGCGCCGCTAGCATTAGCAACGCTAGCGTCTTTAGCTGCAGCCTCGAAGCGAGCATAAAAGGTGTTCAGCTTGTCTGCCAGAGTCATGTCCGCGTTCGTCATACCGGATGTTGGTGTTTTATAATCCGTTATTGTCCTTAGTCCCTGCCACAGGCTCCTAGAGTCACTCTGTTGGAGTTGTGACTCTAGTTTCCTTCCGTAGCGCTGCTTCGCCTCTTTAACCGCCTTCCGTACGTTATAGGACGCAGCCTTGTACTGGTTCATGTCCCCCGATGAATGTCCCACGTTGTAGGCAGCGGCGCGAGATCTCAGAGTGTCGCGGATGGTTTTATCCACCCACGGCTTCTGATTGGGAAACGTTCTGATGGTCATTTTCTGCACGGTATCATCCGCTAGTTTCCCGACGAATCCCACGACCGCTTCCGTAAACATGCTGACGTCATCGGAGCTGTTCCAGAACATGTCCCAGTCTGCGTCATCGAGTGCGTCCTGAAGCGCGGCCACCGATTGGTCCGTCCAGCGCGCGACCTCCCTCTGAACCGGAAGTTCCTGTTTAAGCCTTTGTTTATATTTTGGCATGAGGAAGATGGCGGCATGGTCGGATTTCCCAAACGTTGGACGAGATTGTGCCTTGTAGCCGTCCTTGACTGTTGTATAACAATGGTCCAGTGTCCTTTCACCCCTGGATGGGCATTTGATGTGCTGATAAAAGTTCGGCGCTGCGCGTTTGAGGTTGGCGTTGTTAAAGTCCCCCGCCACAATAAGCGCAGCGTCCCGATGTTGTGTCTGGTGCTGTGAGAGTGCCTCATGCAGCTCGCATAAGGCAGTGTCCGTGTCCGCTTGTGGTGGAATATAAACGGCGCTGATTATGACCGATGTAAACTCCCGAGGAAGATAAAAAGGACGACACTTGATGGTCAATAGTTCCAGGTTGGGTGTGCAGGAGTGTGCGAGAGGAACAACGCTCGCGCTGTTGCACCAGCCGCTGTTCACCATTAAACACACGCCGCCTCCCCTTGTCTTTCCCGAGTCCCTTGTCCTGTCCATGCGGTGAACCGAGAAGAACTCGGCCGGCTGGATGGCATGGTCCGGCACCGCTGGGTTCAGCCATGTCTCGGTGAAGCAGAGGAGATTGCAGTCCCGAATGTCTCTCTGGAACTTTATCCTGGCCCTGAGGCCCATCGAGCTTGTTCTCCAGTGACTGGACGTTGGCGAGCAGGATACTAGGCAGAGGTGTGCGGTGTGCACGGGCTCTCAGCCTGTTCCTGACGCCGGCTCGTTTCCTCGGGGCCGCCGCTTCGCGTCGCGTCCTTTGTTTTCCCTCAGGATCTCACTCGGCCAGCTCGGATCCGGAGTTAAAAACGTCGAATTGTGAGTACATTGTAGACCAATAGAAATAAGAGTATCTCTATCGTACCTAATGCACTCAATGGTGATGAATTTGCCGGTTTAAAGTTGCTAGAAATTAAATTAAAAGACGAAAACAAAGTAAAGTAGGTCGGAGCAGTCGTGACGGCAGCCGACCTCACCGGCGCCATCTTGGAACTTCCTTAAATTAATGAATAATGTTTATATAAAAAGTGTTCTCTTGAAATAAACCTGATCCATTTTTTGGTGTAACTGTGTACTGTATGTCCCTTTTGAAATAAACATTAAATCTGCTTATTCAGCTCACAAACATTTATCTGATATCCATGTTTATAAGGTGACTTTAACACGACGTGTGATGGGTCGCCGAGTTCAATCGTGTAGCTCAAAAATACACATTCCTGCTAAATTCAATAGTTTGCTTTTAACTGCTTCCTGTGGTGAAGAACAAACAGTTGTATACATGTGTGTGGGAAATAAACCTGGATAAAACAGCTTTGTAACCCTGTGTTAAAAATTTTGTAGTTTGTTTTTATTCTTGTGAACATTTTAACATCTTTGATTAAGGTTTTAATCTTTAAATTGCTCGCCCCTTTGATTATAGGGAGTTGTACATACAAGTAGATCTTTTTAAAGAGAAATATTGGTTCTGTTATTAATAGAGAGATGATTACTCACCTTGTTGAACCCCAACCGGTCTTTGTTCTATGATCATCTGTACCCACTTGACCTCAGGGTCTGCACAGAAATGGAAACCTATCTTTGTAGTAAAACTGCAGAGGAGAGATAAAATAATCAGTCTCATTGCCACCAAAGGTTTCAAAGCAATTTGTTAAAGTAGTTATGAGTTTTAAACACTGTCATATATCCTTTATTAGAAATAAAGGTGTTTTATTATTTTACACAACCATAAGACAAGGGCATAAAAACAAGTCTAATTGATTATTGAAATAAAATTAAAGTTTGCAAGCTTACATGATTCCAGGCAGTGGACAGTCTATCTGTGTTTCTTTATATGACACAATGTTAGCTTCAGGGAATTCTTTATTTTGGAACTCAAAACAGCACTGTTCATCTGCTCCTTTTCTCTCTGTGTGAAAACATTTATGCGTTTAGCCCTCTGATTAAATGTGATTTGATTGGGATGCTTTTTATGCATTATATTTTAAACACCTAAAATATACATGAATCAGATTTTTATATTCTAAATGATCACAGGGTGTTGATTAATTTTCTATTACTATGGTGCTGCTGCAAATCATGGGGTTTAAATTAGTCATTTGAAGGATCCAAAAATCTGTTAATTTAGTCATTTTTTGAACACGTAACATTGCTGCACCTAAACCTGACCCACAGCAGTAACACCAGATCATAACACTTCCCCTACTTTGTTTGATAATTTTCTGCACCCACTCAGTCTTGGGGTCTCCACAGAAACGGAAACCTTTCTTTGTAGTAAAACTGCAGAGGAGAGAAAAAAAATAATAAGTCTCATAGCCACCAAAACTTTCAAAACAATTTGGTAAAGTTATATTCTCATCAATTTGAAACACTGTTGCATATCCTTTACTTAAAGTAAAAATACAAGGCATTTTATACAGCCATAAGACAAGGGTGTTTATGAAAAAAAAGTTTTATTATTTATTAAAGTAAGATAAGAGTGTGAAAGCTTACATGATTCCAGGCACTGTACAGTGTTTCTGTGTTTTTTCATATGACACAACGTTTTTTGCAGGGAATGGACGTTTGTGGAATTCAAAACAGCATATAGATGCTCCATTTGCATCTGTGTAAAAACATTTGTGCATTTATTTATCAGTCATGGCCTAGCACTCGGATTAAATGTTCACTTCAATGGGATGTTTTTATTTAAACACTTAGATTATACTTGAATCTGAGTTTTATATTATAAAATGATCAGAAGGAGTTAATTCATTGTCTATAACAGCACCTCCAGCAGTAGTGCAGCTGCACGTCATGGGGTTTAAATCAGCTCTTTGGAGGTCCCTGCCCTCTGTCATTATCTTGGTGCTTTCTTAATGTAAAGGTAAAAAGCACTTCAAAAGATAAGGCCTCTTTACCTGTTAAAGTTTCCAGGAATAATAAATCACCCAGTGATGATTGCAAGCTAATTTATTTATTTATTATAGTTTTTTTTTTAGACTTTGCATAGGTATCATCGCCACGTGATAAAAGACAATAAAACATTTGGGTACTCAGTGATATTGGGAAAAAAAGTTGTAAACAAAACATCAGTTTCATTATATCACCTCATCACTTCATGTTTCAGAAACTAGTTAAGGGTTTTACTAACACTGCTTCTTTTCAACACCCTGTTCATCTTTTCAGGGGATTGAGCAACATTATAAACCAGTAGAACTTAGTCTTACTGCTACTGGTCGAACTACTACTAATAAAACACAAATAAAAAAAAGTTTTAAATAATAAAATGGTTAACATTATCTTACTCTGGGCGACTGTGAAGGACTGAAGGCAGGCGAGAACCAGCAGGAGAGTACAAGAGGACATGGCTGCTGCTGCTGCTGCTGTTGATGATGATGGTAATGATGATGATGATGATGATGATGATGATGATGATGGTCAATGTGAACAAAATTGCATTAATGCAGATATTCAGGGGAAGGGGAGGGGTCAGTGTGGTTTGGGTGTTTGTAGCTGATGAGCTTTGACTAAAAAATCTGTTGGTGGTTCACACCCAAAACAGGAAAGAACTGAATGTTTAACACTTTGAAACCAAAGTTATATTGCAAACTTCACGCGTTTTCTTTTTTTTTTTTCACCTACAGTTCCTTTTTTTGTGTGTTAACTTATGATCTTTCTGATGTTTAAAACTAACTGCAGCATATAAATTTTCCATTATTATTATTATTATTATTATTATTATTATTAAATATTAAAAATATATTAAATATAAGACTCATTTAATAGTAGAAATGCACACAGCACATTGAGTCACCTAATCTTTCTCAGTCTGGACCAGGGCACTGGCATATCTATTTCCAAAAGCCCTGTGAAATTAAAAGTTCAAACAAACAGTTAAAACTTTGAACTTTGGAACACAAAGTGTTAAAGCACATACTGCAATGCCACGTTTTAAAATTTATTTGACTCAAAGTGAATACAGTATGCACCAATCAACCATAACATTATAACCATCTGCCTAATATTGAGTACATTCAGTATTCAACAATATGACCTTGAGTGTGATATAGTTTCATTTTAGAACAGCCCTGGAGCAAAGATGATTAAGGGCTTTGCTCAAGAGTTCAAAAGTGTCAGCCTGGTGAAGTTTGTGCATGAAACCCTGACCTTCTGAGTAGTAACTCAGAGCTATAACTATTTAAGCCCCCACCACAGCGCGGGTGTACTGTTTATTATAAGTGTGTGCGCGTATAAAGCAAAAAAAAAAAAAGTCTCATTACAGAGGTTAAAGATCCATTTGCTCCTTCTCTGTATCACCCTGTTGTGATCACACACACACACACACACACACACACACACACAAACTCTCTCTCTCTCTCTCGCCTTTATCGCATTTGTGCGTGCATAAATGGAAACACTTCTGTCAGGATTTATTTTTACTTTTTTTAAAGGTAAAATGCAGGGTTTTTGTTTTACTTCATATATTGTATTAATTATGTTTTTGGGCTGTGGAACGAAAAATTTGAGTTTCCATTATTTCTTATAGGAAAATTTGCTTTGATTTACATACCACTGTACAGTACTGTCATGAATCAGGAGTGCGAGGCATGAACGCAGGGGTCCAGGTTTTAAAAGGAAACGATGCTTTTATTTAGAAAGAAAAACAGGGAAATGAACAACACAAATATACTTTAAATGAAAATGAAACTAAAACACGTACACCAGTAACGGGAGACACAACTAAACATGACTGACATTTACGAGGTTAACTTAACAGATGCAAGACAAAAACTGGAACTCAAACAACCTATTTATAAAGAAACTAATAATCAACTCGGTTCAGGTGAGCGCCCCACGTCACCTGACCGAGGTACATAATGGGAAATGAAGTGAAAACAAAAGGAACTACAAACAAAATCACAAGCGCCCTCTAGGGGTTATCCCTGACAAGTACCACCAATCAGAATTCTTTATTGGTGTGGTACAAAGAGAGTGAAGAATATGTTGTTCTTCATGTCTGCATTAACCAATACAGTTTCAGTGATGCAGATATAAATGTGCTCAGTGGAAACACAAAGACCTTAACCTTTAGCCTCAGGAATAACCCAGAAATGTTTCACCTTATTTGTACTGTTTAAATGTGCTTCATGAACTGGGTTTCATTGAAACCAATGAAAGGAACACTTTTGCATAATATGTGTGTCATGGTGAAACACGCAGTCTGTAGATGGTGTGAAGATGGATAAGACAAACTTTCACATTTTAAACATTTGCTGCACGCACACAGACACACTCACGCACTCACACACCCAAAGAGAAAGAGAGAGAGAGAGAGAGAGAGAGAGAGAGAGAGAGAGAGAGAGAGAGCGCGAAATACAGAGAGAGTCTTTATAACTCTAGATGCTGTGAATTGTCTTTATAGAGTATGGTATTTTAAATGACATTACATTTAACATATGAGCATGGATTTTCAAAACAACAACCACAACTGTGTATACCTATAGTCTAATTCGTAGTAAAACTGCAGTACAAACCTCTATTGCGCCTTCATTTCTCCAGAATATCCTGTCCTGGTTTGACTTGAATGTTCCTTGTAAATTAGAATGTATTAGAATTAGATTTTGCAACTTGTATTTCAAATAATTTTACTTCCAAAAGATGCTGAGCTTTGTGTTATAAGGTTGGCACAATAAATGATGAAAGTAAACATTTTGTACATCTCTAATTGTATGCATATTTTTGTAAGGTCAAACATGGCCTGCGCAAGCTCAACCTCACAAAATCTGTAGGTCCGGACAAGATCAATCCTAGAGTCCTGAAATCTTGTGCTCCCCAACTCTGTGGTGTTCTCCAGTACCTCTTTAGCCTAAGTCTGTCCCTACAGAAAGTCTCTGCATTGTGGAAAACATCATGCATTGTACCGGGTCCCAAAATGCCATGTCCTTGTGCCCAGAATGACTACAGGCCTGGTGCTTTGACATCGCACATTATGAAGGTGTTTGAGAGAATGATCCTGGACACACTTCATCCCCTGGTGAAGTCACCTCTGGACCCTCTTCAGTTTACCTATCAGCCTTCCATGGGAGTAGAGGATGCCATAATACACTTGTTCCATTGAACCTTCTCTCACCTCGACAAGCCTAGGACCACTGTGAGAATGATGTTCTTTGACTTCTCCAGTGCCTTCAACACCAACACCATAAAATGTTTTATCTGCAGTACTGGGGGAGAAACTAATGAATATGAACATTGACACCCGCTTGGTTTCCTGGATTATGGACTGTGATCTGCAACACTGGAGCTCCCACGGGACTGTAAAGGGGAGATAGTGGACATGGTCTCAAAATACAAATATCTGGGAGTTCATCTTGAAAACAAACTCGACTGGTCAGGGCTCAGGTTTTAACATCTGTAACACCATTCTACAGATGTTTTATGAAACCATTGTGGTGAGTGTCACAGTGGTGCCTGTAACATAAAAGCCTGTAACATAAAGGTATCTGATAGGAACAGACTGGACAAGGCAATTAAGAAGACTGGATCTATGCTAGTTATGGAGCTTGATCTGCGGATATGTAGTAGCAAAGAGGAGGATTCTGTCCAAACACAATCTATTTTGAACAATCCTTCTCACCCGCTATACAGTGTTTCCGCTGTATCAGCCAGAGACTGATTACGATCAAGTGTTCCACAGAACGCCACAGGAGAATTTTTCTCCCAATGACAATAAAATTATACAACTCTTCTTTGTGACTCATACACTATGTGGGTATTGACTGACAGTGACAGGAACACAATAGGACAATAATACTTAGCTGTATTAATAATATTACTCTCAATAAAATATGTAATACAATATTAAATATAATAATACAATATTACATATACTAGATTACTGTGCAATATTTACATATGCTCTTGTTTTAACTTAGTGTGCAATATTGTACTTACTATCTCAGGATTCTTTATATTTTATTGATTTATTTTTTGTAGTTATTATTACTTTTCCTATTTACCCGATAACAAGGGTGAGCAACTGTAACCAGGAATAAGCACTTCCTCACTGGAATTAATAAAGTTCTTTTAATCTTGAATCTTGAAAAAAAAAAAAAACATGGAGGCCCCACTTCACAACTTACAGGACTTAAAGAAACTGTTAATGATGGCTTAGTGCCAAATACAACACATGTTCAGAGGTCTACACAAGATTAGGCCTGTGTAGATATTAGGCAATAATGTTATGGCTGACACATGTATGTTTCATTTTATATGATTATACATTTTCCACATGTGAGAACGTCAGTAAAAGCATGTAAAGCTGTACTTTATCATTGAATGCCATTAAAACTGTACGTGAACTCTTACATTCATCCAAAAGCAAACCGTGGACAATATGTAAAATGCATTACATGATGTTTAAGTAAAGGGCTAGGAGTCCCACACACTAATGTTACTCTATGCTGTGTCACCATACAAGCTTCCTACTCAGGGACTTAATGCTCACATACAGAGTTAAATATATAAAACCAATTGACTTCAAAATGACAAGCACTGACAAGCACTGCCCAGTGATACACAAAGCCATTTGATTTTCAACTGTGATCAACTATAATCATTTTGATTAGCTCAGTATGAAAAAAAAAATGGAGCATTTAAATCCAACTGAAGCAAACACAGGGCCGCAAGGCACTGTCTAAAGGTTTCCGGGATAAAGTTGTACAAGTCAAAAGTCAAAGATTTCAAAAGCTTTGTCACTGCATAGAAGCACAATGGAGTCTATATCTAAGAAATGGAAAGTGTTTGGTACAACACAGACCCACCATAGATCAGAATGTCTCTCCAAACTGAATGAAAGAGCCAGGAGGAAAGTGGCACAGAGAGGCTACCAGATGCCTACAGCAACTATGAAGTCGGTCACGCCTGCATGTGACATCAATATAATTTTTTTTTTTACAAATGTGGCACTCCTCGAGGAAAAAGAAAAAGTTGTTTTAAGATTCTAAAGCCACGTAAAAAAATGTGTTAATGTCAGATGAGACGAAATTTTAATTATTTAGCCACAACACTGAATGTTATTTGGCAGAATTTCTACAAAACTCACCATCTAAATAGCACCATTCCTACAGTAATAGCACCATTCCTACAGTAATAACACCATTCCTACAGTAATAACACCATTCCTACAGTCCGCAGCATGCACTGGAAGACTTGTTAAGACAGAAGCTAAATTGTAAAAATACTGTCAAAGTCTTGAGGAAAATCTGCTGCCCTCTGCCAGAAAGTTGTCAGTCTATTTTTGTGTTGTACCACTGTACATGTCTACACGTGAATGAGCCGTTACTAAAGAAAGGACAATGTATTGGAACAAAAACATTAATATAAACCTTCCTTACTGCTAGAGCTGCTGTTATAGAAAATTTATCAGCATCTCCTGATTTTTGTGTTTTATGATTTGACCACAAGATGGCGAGAGTTAACCCTCATGCTGTGTTCCAGTCAAATCTGACAGATTTACAAGTTTCCTCTCGTCCAGTAAATTTCATAACTTTTTTGTGAGGTTTAATGACTTTATCTGCACATGGCATTTGAGCATATAAAATACATTTGAAATATTTTTAGAATCATTTTTGTGTTTTATGGAACCTTTATACTGTACACTGTGCTCTCATGCACCCGGAAGACTGTGACAGGACTACGTGTAGCATGCTGGAACATCAGAACCATGCTTGACTCAGCAGACAGCAGCCGCCCAGAACGCCGCTCTGCTCTCATCGCACATGAACTGCAAAGACTGAACATCGACATTGCAGCACTCAGCAAAGTACGCCTCCCCGAAGAAGGCAGCCTGCAAGAACAAGGCACCGGGTACACCCTTTACTGGTCTGGCAAGCCCGGATCAGAAAGACGGCTCTCCGGTGTTGGCTTCATGGTCAAGACCTCCATTGCCTCCAAACTGGAATACCTACCAATAGGCCACTCAGACCGCATCATGTCTATGCGGCTTCCACTACGGAACCATCAGCAACAGCATGTCACCCTATTCAGTGTATATGCCCCAACCCTGCTGGCTGAACCTTTAGATAAAGAAAGATTCTACAGCGATCTACGCACACTCCTGCAGTCCACTCCTGTTGATGACAAGATCATAATCCTTGGCGATTTCAACGCCAGTGTAGGCCAGGATGCTGAAGCCTGGAAAGGTGTCCTCGGCAAGCATGGAGTGGGTAAATGCAACGACAACGGGTACCTACTCCTGGAGCTCTGTGCAGAACAGCAACTCGTCATCACCAACTCTGTCTTTCAGCAGAAGAACAGCCGGAAGACTACCTGGATGCATCCTCGATCCAAACACTGGCACCTCATTGATTATGTCATAGTGCGCCAGAAGGACTTGAAAGACGTCCTACACACCAGAGTGATGCCCAGTGCAGAATGCCACACCGACCATCGGCTTGTCCGCTGCAAACTCAAACTTCAGTTCAAACCCAAAACGAAAAAAGGAGGGAACACAAAGAAGTACAAGATTAGCAGTCTCCAGTCTGCGAACGTGGAGACCGACTTTCAGGAAGGCCTACAATCCAAGCTTGCCAGCTTTGATGACCTCACTGAACCTTCCCCCGAAACTCTGTGGCAACACCTGAAAAGCGTCATCACCTCTACATCTGCAGAGGTACTTGGCTTCTCCACAAAGAAGAACAAAGACTGGTTCGACGAGAACAACGAAGAGATACAGGAACTGCTTCGTAGAAAGAGAGCTGCTCACCAAGCGCATCTAGCTCAGCCTTCCTGTCCTGTGAAAAAGTCCGCCTTTCGTCAGACTTGTAGCAACCTACAGCGCAAACTCCGGGACATCCAGAACGAGTGGTGGACCAGCCTAGCCCAGAAGACACAGCTTTGTGCAGACATTGGGGACTATAGGGGCTTCTATGAAGCACTCAAGGCAGTGTACGGCCCTAGTCACCAGACCCTGAGTCCCTTGCGCAGTACTGACGGTCAGGCGCTCCTCTCGGACAAAGTCTCCATCCTAAACCGCTGGTCAGAACACTTCCAGGCCCTCTTCAGTGCTGACCGCTTTGTTGATAGTGCTTCCATCCTGCACATCCCACAGCAACCAGTGACGTTAGAACTAGATGAACCACCCACCTTGGAGGAAACCACCAAAGCCATTCAACAGCTGAAAAGTGGCAAAGCAGCCGGAACAGATGGAATTCCCCCAGAGATCTGGAAACACGGGGGTCCTGCTCTACATGCCAAGCTCCACGAGCTCTTTGTCTGCTGTTGGGAACAGGGGGAACTCCCAAAGGACCTCCGTGATGCAATCATCATCACTCTGTACAAGAACAAAGGGGAAAAGTCGGACTGTTCCAACTACCGTGGCATCACCCTCCTCTCCATTGCTGGAAAGATCCTAGCAAGACTGCTCCTCAACAGGCTGGTACCCGCCATCGCTGCTGGCCACCTCCCCAAAAGTCAGTGTGGATTTAGGTCAAACCGGAGCACCACAGACATGGTCTTCTTTCTGCGACAGCTACAAGACAAATGCCGTGAGCAGAACAAAGGGCTCTACATTACCTTTGTTGACCTGACAAAAGCTTTTGACACTGTGAGCAGGAAAGGAATGTGGCAGATCCTGGAACGCCTTGGATGTCCGCCAAAATTCCTCAGCATGGTCATCCAGCAGCATGAGGACCAGCGAGGCCAGGTCAGAGTCAACAGTGACCTCTCAGAACCCTTTCCCATCCTCAACGGAGTGAAGCAGGGGTGTGTCCTAGCGCCGATTCTCTTCAACATCTTCTTCAGTATGATGTTGAAGCAGGCCACTGAAGATCTTGATGAAGATGACAGCGTCTACATCCGGTACCGTCTCGATGGCAGCCTGTTCAACCTCAGACGGCTGCAGGCCCACACAAAGACACACGAACAAATGATCAGGGAGCTCCTCTTCGCTGACGATGCTGCACTTGTTGCTCACGCAGAGAGAGCACTGCAGCGCATAACATCCTGCTTTGCAGACGCTGCCCAGCTCTTTGGACTTGAAGTCAGCCTCAAAAAGACGGAGGTCCTCTACCAGCCAGCACCCAAGGACGAATACCACCTCCCTCACATCAAGATTGGTGACACGGAACTGAAGACAGTCCATCAGTTCACCTACCTGGGGTGCACCATCACATCAGACGCCAAAATTGACAAGGACATCGACAGCAGGCTAGCGAAGGCAAGCAGTGCTTTTGGCCGGCTGTGCAAGCGGGTGTGGAACAACAAGCACCTGAAGCAAGACACCAAGATAAGTGTCTACAGAGCCATCGTCCTCACCACTTTCCTGTATGGCTCGGAGTCGTGGGTTACCTACAGTAGCCACGTACGACTCCTTGAACGCTTCCATCAGCGCTGCCTCCGCACTATCCTTGGCATCCACTAGAGTGACTACGTCTCCAATGTTGAGGTCCTGGAGCGGTCAGGGGTCATTAGCATTGAGGCCATGCTGCTAAAAATACAACTTCACTGGGCAGGGCATGTCTACAGGATGGAGGACACTCGCCTACCAAAAGTCACCTTGTACGGCGGTCATCGGTACAGAGGGGCACCAAAGAAGCGGTACAAAGATCGCCTAAAATGGAACCTGAATGCCTGTCACATTGATGACCGCCGGTGGTCCACCCTTGCTGCTGACCGTGATGCCTGGCGCTCCACCATCCTCACAGCTGTCTCCTCCTTTGAAGAATCCCGTATCGCCAACCTGAAGGACAAGAGACTCAGGAGGAAGAACCGCAACACCACAGCACTCAACCCTGACCAAACGTTCCCTTGCAGTCGTTGCCGGCGTACCTGTCTGTCACGGATTGGTCTACTCAGCCATGAGCGCGCCTGCAAACGACGTGGACAGCCACCCTTGTGATCTTCGTTCGCGAAGCCAAGCCATGATGATGATACTGTACACTCATGATGCTGCCCTTCAAAAATGAGCAGTCATTTGAAACTCTGTCACTGATGAGGAAGAAGACCCAGCTGAAGTGATTCCATTTTGGTCAAAAAAATTAACCAAACCCTAACCCTGTGCCATTTCCCAAATGGATGACATTAAGTTATTTTTTTTAGATTTTCCTCACAGACTCAGAGGGGAGAAGGGTTTATGGAAACACCTGGGAAAAGGTAGACTCTGTGAATATTAAAGCCTACTTGTGTGTTGATTTTGTGTGGTGTGTACAGATCACGCACCAAATCAGCATGCTTATGGGATGCGGATACTGGTCAGGCAACTTTTTATTCAATAATGTCTTTGCAGACCTTCCATTTCCTGTCATGTGTGATTGATGACCACTACACAAGAGCAGCCCGAAGTCAACCAGACGAGCTGGGAAGTTTGGCAGAAGTGGGTGATGCACTGCCAATCATTAAAAAAAAAAAACATCCTGCCATCAGTGTTTATGAGCATCTGGTTTTAGAGGACGGTGCCCAATTATGTATGCCAAATAAACCATCTAAGTATGGTATAAAGATATGGGTAGCATGTGATGTGAAGACATTTTATGCCTGGAACATGCATGTGTACGCAGGCAAACTGGCTGATGGTGAGAAATATATTCATACAGTGTATCGGTCAAGAATTATATGTGTAATATAATAAAGTTTTCCCTGTATTCATTCGGGCTTTTGTTTTCAATAAGTGAATATTAAAACGTTATTATTTTGTGCCACAGTTAAAAAGAAGATATCCTAGCAGATATTCTAGCATGAAGGCCTTTCGTCTCCTCTTAACAGTTGTTCTAGAGACGTGTCTGCTGCTAGAACTCTGTGTGCCATTGACCTGCTCTCTGATCTGAGCTGCTGTTAACCTGCGATTTCTGAGGCTGGTGACTCGGATGAACTTCTCCTCCGCAGCAGAGGCGACTCTCGGTCTTCCTTTCCTGGGCCGGTCCGCATGTCAGCCGGTTTCTTTGTAGCGCTTGATGGTTTTTGTGACTGCACTCGGGGACACTTTCAAAGTTTTCCCAATTTTTCCAACTGACTGACCTTCATTTCTTAAAGTAATGACGGCCGCTCGTTTTTCTTCACTTAGCTGCTTTTTTCTTGCCATAATACAAATTCAAGCTCTTTGAATGAGAAGGTGTGTCCAAACTTTTGGTCTGTACTGTATGAGTTTAGTAATTTTAGAACTTGTATTAAGTGTGAAATCTTAAGGATGAAATAATTTTACAAAATCAGGAAACAAAATTTAAAAAAGAGTAAACAACTTTTGCATGAAGACAACAACAATGCAACACAAAATGCAGCAAACAGATTACTATTAATGAAGAGGAAAAAAATAATAAATCAAAAATCCTGATCAGTCATATATATACAGTGATGGCTAAAACTATTAATTCCACATGTCATATATATTATATTTCTCGCTGTGCACAGATTAGATGATGTCACTAATTAGTTCTCTCTTATCTGGTTGAGGAGTCATCGTGATTACAGTCAGCTGGTTAAGTTAATGAATTTGATAAATAAATGGAAGGAATTTTATTTTATGACTTTTTTTTTTTTTCTGAAGTTCATTCTCAGCCCTGACAAAAGAGTTCAAAAACTATTGAATTCTCAAGATAACGTCTCGGGTTACTTGACTGTAACCCTGTTCCCTGATAAGGCGGGAACGAGATGCTGCGTGAAAACGCTATGGGAACATCTCTTTGTTGCCCGGTTGTGAAGCCTGTGCATGTCAAACCCGCCGAATACCTTCGGCTTATAACCTCTGCCAGGCATGACGTCACCGAATAAGGTGCACCTGCAGGTTATAAATAGGAGTGAACCGGAAACATTCTCAGATCTTTTTGTCTTCAGGACCGCTTTGTGTTTGCGTGTGCATGTGCAAGCCATAACGAAAGCAAAATTAAAAATAACAGCTTTAACTCACCGATATGGCGGAGTTGCTTAAGAGATGCGTGCCTCCGTGTGATAGATCTCTTTTGAAGGGCGATCTTCACGAATTTTGTCTCGAGTGCTTGGGGGAAGAACACGCTCGCCTCGGGCTTCAGGGAGAATGTGAGTACTGTGATCTTCTGCCTATTAAGGTGCTTCGCGCGCGACTCGTTTTCTTTAAAGAGATTATCTTTAAAGAGGCCTGTTCCATGAGTTTATTTTTTTTTTAAATAATTCCATTGAAGCATGGTTGAAAAGCAATGTCTGACTTTCATTGGTTAACATTCATAGAATTTTTTTTAATTATTACTTTTGTCAGATTAAAGTTATTTATGTGACCATTGTGAGTTTTTCTTTCATTGACCGAAGCGTACCAACAATTTTGTCCACGTGTGTAACACTCGAGTGAGCGTACACTAACAGAACCACTATTGTAAAGTAAACATAAAACAAATTAACTTGCACTTTACCTTTGTAAAGAATCACAACAGAGCAGTTTCAAAGTGTGTGTGAAGGTGCATGGGGCTTTACACATGCGTACACACGTAAAACAAGACATCAAAACTCGGTGTCAAAACAAGAAGAGAATGCATGCTACATGATACTCTGTCTTCGTAAACCAATACTTGTTAATTTTTCAAGTCAAAGTTTATTAAAAATCTTTGCTCGTCATGCGGAACACTTGCAAACCGCATTACTCGCAATCCGAGGTCCCACTGTAATGAGCATGAGAAGGTGTTTAAATGCAACTAACATGGTTGTCTTTTTACTGTAAAATGTTTAAAAAAACATTTAATTTAAAAAAGGATAAAAAAAAAACGCTGAGGCAATGTGATTTATGCATAAAAATATTTATTCGTTCATTTACTCAGTTTATAGATTTAATTAGTTAAGTACTGATAGGCTTTTTATCTCATTTTATCTTTAAAAAGAAATTATAAATTGGAAATATTTCATCTTTCTTACTACATAGAATTTTTTTGGGGAAAATAAGTATGGATTACTTATCAATAGAACAAGGATTTAAACATTGATTTTAGATTTGGTCGATTGTTTTTTAATGTTGAGCTGGTCAATTTTTCTCATGCTGTCTTTCACCCACTTGACCCCAGGGTCGGCACACACCTGTTCTCCTTCGTTTAGAATAAAGCTGCAGAGGAGAGAGAAGATTTACGTCAGCTTAAAACTGTAATGAAATGTAACATTTTCACACTCTTCAAACCTTCCAAGAATATTCAAAGATATATTTTATTAAACATGACCGTATATCAATAATAGACATAACAGGACAATTGTTAAATGTTAACAGATCTACATTTTTAAAAAGCAAGCAGTGAAATCTTACATGACGCCCGGTTTTGTACATTGACGCTCTGTTTCGGTATAAGCTTTAATTTTTTGTTCAGCGTTTGCACCCTTCTGGTAATTAAAACAGCATTGTACTGGTCCATGTGCATCTGTAAGAAAGCATTTATGCATTTAGTTCCGTGACTAAATATTAAATAAATAAAAAAATAAAGAAAGAAAGAAGAAGAACAAAATGAAGAAGAAGATCACAAAGAAAACGAAGAAGAAGAAAAAAAATAATTAAATATTAAAAAAGTGCACATTATCCTACTGTTGGCCGTTGTGAAGCACTGAAGGCAGGCGAGAATCACCATGAGAGGCAGGAGAGAACGAGAGGACATCACTGCAGATGATGATGATGATGATGGTGGTGAAGCTGATGATGGTTATGTTGTATTAATGCATATTTCCCCTCATTCTTCACTCTATATACCCTGGTAAGAGGAGGAGGAATGTGGTTTGGGTTGTTTAGGTAGCACCAAAAATGACACTTTGCCTCCTCAATCACAGGAAACCCAGCTGTGGTTTTCATGTAAAATTAAGAACTGAATGTCTAGCACTTTTGCAATCGAACTCACATCATCCTCCTGTATAAAATTATATAATAAAATAAAAACAAATAAGAGCAGATAATTGAAGTTAAACATTCATTCTGTGGAGCCCAGCTCAGATCTTATGTATCTCCTGCCAAAGAACAATATTATTCTTTTATTAAGTGTAATGTTTTAAGTAATTTCACTAAATACCAATAATAATTATGATATAAGGTGGGAAATCGAAAGCAATTTACTTTTGAAAAAAAATCCACCAATCTGCTACAACATACCAATGACCAGCGAAGTGAATAACACTAGTTATCTCAATATAAAGTAGTGGCACCTGTCAGTGGGTGGGAAACATATCGATCACCCACAACATTAACACCACCGCCAGGTGAATTGAATAACATTGATTATCAATTTTATATCAGTACTGGTGACAGAATCATGGGCACCAAAGGCTCACCCACACCCAAGGGGACCAAAGGCCAGCGTGTCTGCCTAATTCTACAGAGAAGACAAAAAGTCAATGCTGACTGCAATAGAAATGTGTCAGACCACTTAAGGATCTAATTCACACTCACAAAGACTAGTTGTCTAGAAAACTGGCTCAGAGCATCTCTAAAACAGCAGGTTTTGGATGGATAGAGTTTTAATGGGTAAGAGGAAAATAGATTAATATAGCAAAATTAAGAGGCAGTTAGAGAGAGATGGATGGATGGGTTGATGGATGGATGGATAAGTATCTCACACACACAATTTACTATGCTGATCATTTACTAAACAATGATCTGATCTTTTTACATTTTTGCCTAACTTAATTAACCACAGTGTTTCCATTATCAGATAATATCATTATAATTGTTGTCTTTTTACAATCAACATATTATAAAAGCATTGGCTCAAAAACCCAATGTCCAAAAAGCAAAAATTTCCAAAAGCAAATCATACATGGTATGTGTAGGTAAAGGGGTAGGAGTCCTCCAACACACTATTACTATTATTGTACGCTTAGTCCCCACTCCGGCGTTTACTGAGAATGAATTATCACATGCAGAGTTAAATTTAGAGAGAGAGAATTTACCTTTCACATAACAGCACTGACAAGTAACTTCCTTCACTGTTTCCCTTACTCAGCAGTCACACATACAGCAGATCAGTGAAGGTATTTTCATGTATATTATTAAATAAATAAAAAAAATCAAAATAAAAATATGAAATAATTATACTGTATACTTTATATATACCATCCAGCCATAAAATGTAAACCACTGATAAATAAAGTGATTATACCATATTCCTAAATATTTAGATTTATACCATCATGAGGGGAAAATGTGCACCTTTATGAAGGCCTAAATAATGATTGTGTCATTCACACCAAGTTCTAAGTACAACCAAATATTTTTGTGGAGTGTCTACCATATACACACGTGGGCAAAATTGTTGGTACCCTTCGGTCAATGAAAGAAAAACTCACAATGGTCACAGAAATAACTTTAATCTGACAAAAGTAATAATTAAAAAAAATTCTATGAATGTTAACCAATGAAAGTCAGACATTGCTTTTCAACCATGCTTCAATGGAATTATTAAAAAAAAATAAACTCATGGAACAGGCCTGGACAAAAATGATGGTACCCCTAGAAAATACTGAAAATAATGTGACCAAAGGGACATGTTAATTCAAGGTGTGTCCACTAATTAGCATCACAGGTGTCTACAATCTTGTAATCAGTCAGTGGGCCTATATATAGGGCTCCAGGTCGTCACTGTGTTGTTTGGTGACATGGTATGTACCACACTCAACATGGACCAGAGGAAGCGAAGGAAAGAGTTGTCTCAGGAGATTCGAAAGAAAATTATAGACAAGCATGTTAAAGGTAAAGGCTATAAGACCATTTCCAAGCAGCTAGATGTTCCTGTGACTACAGTTGCACATATTATTCAGAAATTTAAGATCCATGGGACTGTAGCCAACCTCCCTGGACGTGGCCGCACGAGGAAAATTCATGACAAATCAAAGAGACGGATAATCCCAATGGTAACAAAAGAGCCCAGAAAGACTTCTAAAGAGATCCAAGGTGAACTTCATGCTCAAGGAACATCAGTGTCAGATCGCACCATCCGTCGTTGTTTCAGCCAAAGTGGACTACATGGGAGACAACCAAGGAGGACACCATTGTTGAAAACAAATCAGAAAAAAGCCAGACTGG
The DNA here is from genome assembly GCA_013621035.1 of Clarias magur. Classification (NCBI taxonomy): domain Eukaryota; kingdom Metazoa; phylum Chordata; class Actinopteri; order Siluriformes; family Clariidae; genus Clarias; species Clarias magur. Next base: position 34,384 of record QNUK01001649.1, read on the forward strand.
AATATGCCAAACTACATGTTGACAAGCCACAAAGCTTCTGGGAGAATGTCCTATGGACAGATGAGACAAAAATGGAACTTTTTGCCAAGGTACATCAGCTCTATGTTCACAGACGGAAAAATGAAGCATATGAAGAAAAGAACACTGTCCCTACTGTGAAACATGGAGGAGGCTCTGTTATGTTCTGGGGCTGCTTTGCTGCATCTGGCACAGGGTGTCTTGAATCTGTGCAGGGTACAATGAAATCTCAAGACTATCAAGGGATTCTAGAGAGAAATGTGCTGGCCAGTGTCAGAAAGCTGGGTCTCAGTCGCAGGTCATGGGTCTTGCAACAGGACAATGACCCAAAACACACAGCTAAAAACACCCAAGAATGGCTAAGAGGAAAACATTGGACTATTCTAAAGTGGCCTTCTATGAGCCCTGACCTCAATCCTATTGAGCATCTTTGGAAGGAGCTGAAACATGCTGTCTGGAAAAGGCACCCTTCAAACCGGAAACAACTGGAGCAGCTTGCTCATGAGGAGTGGGCCAAAATACCTGCAGAGAGGTGCAGAAGTCTCATTGACAGTTACAGGAATCGTTTGATTGCAGTGATTGCCTCAAAAGGTTGTGCAACAAACTATTAAGTTAGGGGTACCATCATTTTTGTCCAGGCCTGTTGCATGGGGTCATTTTTTTTTTAAATAATTCTGTTGAAGCATGGTTAAAAAGCAATGTCTGACTTTCATTGGCTAACATTCATATATTTCTTATTTATTATTACTTTTGTCAGATTAAAGTTATTTCTGTGACCATTGTGAGTTTTTCTTTCATTGACCGAAGGGTACCAACAATTTTGTCCACGTGTGTATGCTTTATAAATGATCTGTCACAATAAAAACTATTATATGAGAATGAGTTCATTCATTTGAATCTGCACTTTTGTCAGAGCTCCTGTAACAGAAACTTTATCAACACTTTCTGACCAATCAGAATCCAGAATTATAATAATTATGAAATTTTCTATGAAATGCCAGGAGCAGTGCCTGTTTTACAACAACAACAACAACAACAACGATATTATTATTATTATTATTATTATTATTATTATCATTATTATTATTATTATTATCATTATTATTATTATTATTATTATTAATGTGTTTGTCCAACACCCCCTAAATCCAGACCTAAGTATAAAGCAGGTTTGTATTATGTTGCTATAGATATTGATGCCAAATGCTCTTGTAAGTGAACATCTGCAGTACCTACTATCATTTTTTTCTGAAATACAAGTCACACATTTTAGTCATATTAATAAATGAGATAATGTAAAGTTGAATGTATTGCAATTTTGTCCCTAGATGGCACTCTTGCCACTTGTATCCCCATTGAAAACAACATTGCCATACTGAGGAAGTAAAAGTGTACATTGCCACCGAACTATAACTCTGGAAATAAAAAAATCACACTTTATAATGGTAGCTTGCAAGTTGAGCAGTGTGTGATGACTGGATGTTAATTAACTTCCTTCTGCTTAATCCTGACAAGACGGAAGTACTGGTACTAGGACCACATGTAGCTAGAAGCAAGCTTTGTGATCATACAGAATCTCTGGATGCTTTCCGTTTCATCATGCAAACAGTAACATGCCACGGTAGCATTTTGTCATCTCAGAAATATTGCCAAGATAAGAAATCTATTGTCACTTAACGATGCATAGTGTCACTTAGCAATGCTTTAATCACCTTTAGGTTGGATTATTGAAATGCTTTCCTGTATGGACTTTCAACTAGGTGCATAAACAAGCTCCAGTTAGTCCAGAATGCAGCAGTCCTCATTAGAACCAAAACATATAGCTCATCACCCCTATCTCATCCACACTGCATACATTTGCCATTGGAATTTCACATTTATTTTAAAATGCTACTGTTGACGTATAAAGCACGAAATGGTTCAGCGTCACAGTGCCAGGGAACTTTTATTGTATTACAAAGCAGGCTGCTTATGAGCACTGCATGTTTTCTCTGCGGTGGCATGATGGTGTAGTGGTTAGCATTAGCCTTTTACCCTGAGGGTCCGTTCTCAATTTCCGTCTCTTAATGAGTGTTTCCTCCAAACTATGTGACATGAGCTCCTTCCACTTGCATGTCCTTACAGATGCCCATGATTGGATATAGAGCCTTGATTAATGTAAGAGCACTAAGTGCCTCCCATCCCACCCCACTGAGAGAGCTTGGCCAATCAGTTCTCTTCAGGCAACAGTGGAATTATGAAATAGCCTTCGAATAAAATGTTCAAGATTCAAACACAGTCTAAGGAGTGTAAGTCTAAGTTAAAAACCTATGTTTTTTTATAT
>QNUK01000165.1:0-160000 GCA_013621035.1 Clarias magur
TGTGTGTCTGTCTGTGTGTCTGTCTGTCTGTCTGTGTGTGTCTGTCTGTCTGTCTGTCTGTGTGTCTGTGTGTCTGTGTGTCTGTGTGTCTGTGTGTCTGTGTGTCTGTCTGTGTCTGTCTGTCTGTCTGTGTCTGTCTGTCTGTCTGTCTGTCTGTCTGTCTGTGTCTGTCTGTCTGTGTCTGTCTGTCTGTCATTTTTCACAGAAAATGAGTTTCTTTCAGTTGTTTGCAAAACGCACCCAATGGAATTTTAAACTAGGAGATTAATACGATCGCCATCAAACCAGGCCCTTATGATCTCAAGACATTAATGTAAAATTGTGAAGAATTTTTTGATATGTCAAACAGTTGAGCCGTTGGGAGCTCATAAACTTATGGCGAATAAAAGGAAATGGAAGTGATTAATAACTTTGAGTGATGTACATCAAACCTCAGATTTATGTTGAGAGAAGAAGGCTGATCACATGGATGTGACTGCTGTGAGGTCATAATGTTTTCTTTTATATCTCTCTAAAACTTTGTCCCTTAATTTCTCCTGATTTGGTTCAGAATCAGTCAGAATAATGTCAAGACATTGCTGACGCAAAGAAATATTTGATATCTTGAATGGTGTTGTTATGGCACAGCTTTAAATTATAATAGAAGAAACGGAATGTTCTTATCTTGAAAATATTTTACATAGAGAAGAGTGGCTGTGAGGAAGTTTGCTTATTTCCATAATTGTGTGATGCTAGAGTAATATAGTTTAGAGTCAGTGTCCCTTTTGATATCAGTGTACATTGCTAAGATGTGTTTCATTAGACCCAAACTGTCACTTTGACCATTTTGATATTTCCCCTTTAAATGCATGTGCTTACTTTGGATATTGTCTTTTTGGTGCACCCAGGCGGTGGTGGTGCAGGTGCTTGTGCCCGATCATCGCTGCATTAAACTATTTTATTTTTTACCCCCAGTGATGTGTGTAAAAATAGTAGCTTTTAATTGTAAAGGTAAAACATGGCTTTAGTCTGAAAAAAGCTGAATTTGGATTGTATACATTACCAGTGTAAAAACAAAAGCAAAATTCCTGACTAGCTAAAGAAAATAAAGCTTTAAAGGAGCTCCATTTGGCTAGGATTAGAAAATGTTCCCCAAAACCGAGATGTTCAACGTCTTTTTCATCTTTTTGTTTCAGATGATGACCCCGGATCAGACCCCTTTTGGCCAGCTTTGCACTGTTTCTTGGTCGTTTTAGACCGTCTGGGCTCAAGGATCTGGGGACAAATAGAACCACTAGATGCGTTCCATGCCATCACTAGAGCAAGCAGCTATGAAGATGAAATAAAAAATATCCGAAAGAACACTGCAGGGTATGTTGTCGATGTCTGCAGTATTCTGTATAATAGCAAAGCTACCGAGCCAGTGTGTTTAGATTGTGTAGCTGTAGGTTAGGGTTGATTTTATTTATTTTTGTAATTATTTATTTTTTATTTCCACTTGAAATTGAATTAGCAGTTCATCCGTATATTTACAAAGGACATTACTTTGATTTACGATCACATGTATACAGGTTGTTTAGATTTTATAAATGTTTGTAATTCTAAGATACGTTTTTTGTGTGTTTTTATAATTTTTTTTTTCTCTGATTGTAATCAGGACAAGAGTAAAAGTGGAGCCTGAGAATGATGATGACTTAATATCCTGCAGTCAAATAGTGTATGACTGTTATACTGAGGAGAGAACAAGTAGAGTAAGCCACTGATGTTTTCTTAACCTTGTACCCTATATAAATTGTAAATGTATATATTTCTCTCTTTTTTTGTGTTTTATTTGGTAACAACTACTTTCCTTTTTCTGTTCCATGTATGCTGTGTCTTGTAGACATCAGAGTTGTCCATCAGTGATACCAGTGGCAATGCAATTTTTGAAGAAATGAGCTGCCTTGTTAATTTCTTGCAATCTGAAATGGGCCAAAGTATGCGTGTATATGGTAGCACTTTTCTTTGGTTCATTCCTTTTGTTCGTGCCGTCATGGAGGTGCCCGTGCTTAATAGCATCTGCATTGGAGAAGTTATCCACTACCTGAAAGACAATGTCAGCAACGATGTGCTATCTGGATTAACACAAACCTGCGACAAAGTCACAGAGTTCTTTATCCGCTTGCTTGTTGATATAATTAAGCTGCACCTAAGCAAAGACTGCATGGAAGCAGTAAACTACTTTGCCCCTGTGTGGATAAATATGGTAATGCAGTGTGCTGTTCTGTCTGATGATCTTTGTAACACTAGAATTCAAGATTCACGGAGGGGGGTCTATGCAGCTTCTTCACGTTTTGGTAGAGGGACCCGTCTGCCAGCAGTTGGTCTCAGTGCTATAAGACAAGCTTGCATAGAGCTGATTCGCTCTCTATTAAAAGAAGGGGGACGAATAGGAACAATTCCAGAGGCTCCACATTTTCGGGATGTAGTTAACAGACACCTGCGTGATGTCTCAGCTAGAAAGTTGAGTCTTTCCAGATCAGAATATGATGGTCTTAATAAATGCTTACGCAATCTTGTAAAAGCAATATCAGACAGGCCTGCAGTTTCAAATGATGTTCTGCCACGTGCACCACCAACGCCACCCTCAGATCCGCCAGAAAATGTTTCCTACCCAAATTCCACGTTGACTCCTCCTCTGCAACAGCTACAAGTTAAAGATGCAGCGGTTGGTCCAAGTGGTGCAGCAGTTATAAGTAATTTTAAGGATGAACCACTGTGGCATCAAAAAAGTTTCTGTGATGGGGAAATAATTAAGGTAAAGAAAGAACCTCATAACGCAATACAAATATCAGAAGTTACATCTGCTTTTGACGTGACTCATATAAAACCAGACTATGAGAAAATAGAGGAAATTAGATCGAAGTTTAATGATGAGAACCTTTCCAGGATAAACGCCATTGCTAAGAGATCTGAGCCTAAGGAGGAACAAGGTCAGTGCAGTGGCTTGACGGAGATTGGACATGCATCAAATGAACACGCTCAGCCTTCAACCTCGCAAATTAAGATCCAGATCACTGACAGGGTTAGCAAGTCCTCCAAAGAGCCATTGAAAGATGATGACAATGAGCCCCTTAATATTCGAAGGAAACGCTTAAAAAGATCTTTGAGTTATGGAAAAGTGGATTCAACTGGTGCCATGCAAATTTCAAAACCGTTGCCTAGTAGTGCAAAACATGTCCATGAGAGTAACACAATCACCGTTTCAGATGATGATTCTTTGCTTGATAAAAAGTTATTAGAAGAAAAGATAACGCATGATCTTCCTTCGAACCAGGAATTTAAGAGCTCAGGTCGTGAATATGATGATTTGAGTGAATCGCAGTTATTTGAGTTTGAAACCCAAGAACAAGTGGTTTCTGCCTGGAATGAGCCACAGATTGACTGCCCAATTGTGACCAAGAAGCAAAAACTTAGTCGTGATCCTGTGGAGCCCATGGCGACTCAGCCTGTTTCTGAGGAAGACATTGAGAGAGCCTCTTTGCAAGTCGAGGTGCAAATCCGTAAACGGCCACAGCCACTGGAACTGCATCAAGAATCAAGCATGCAAGTTTCAACCAAACCACATCCCAATGAAAAACGTGATTTCATTCAGTCCAAAAATTCAGGAAGTCCCGCTGAAAAATCTTGCCTTACCGATAAGAAAGCCAAGCAATGGCTGAGTAGAAAGCCCCCTGGTAATGAAGCCCCAAGGGAAAAAATAAAGATGCATCACAGGACACAAAATGCTGTGTCTAAAGACCCTGTGAAACCAGGGGGTTCTTCCCCAGTGCTGACTTCACCTTCTGTTCCATCAACATCTGCTACAGCCTCTCGGAGAGGCATTTCTACATCCTCTGTTTCACGTTCACCATCCACCCCTGCCATAGTTCCACCAAAAAAGATTCGCAAACGTGTTGAATCTGAATTACCTCCAGAGCTTATTGGGTTAAAAAAAAAGGAAAGGAAAGCCTTTGATCTTTCACAGCGTTCCTTGGACTGTTTGGGTGAACTTCGGTCACACGGCCAGAATGTGCATGTCGAGTTGCAACAGAAATCCAAAAATGCTGGGCGGCAGAAGTTTAATGTGAAAAAAGGAATTTCTTTAGGTCCACAAGCTATGCAATACATTAGACAAAGTCGTGGAAAGCTCCAGAAGTCAACACCAGCCATGGATGTTGCCAAATCAAACAAAAGTTCTGTACCAGAGGCCCTACCGAAATCCAAACCTGCAGTTGAAACTGTGGAAGAGCCAAGTGATGAAGAGGACTATGATTACCGTTTCCTTCCCTGTTCCCAGCCTGATCCTGAGAGAAGGACAGACAATAAAATTGGGACGAGTCAAGTCAATACTAATTCGTCAAATGGCTCAAAAAACGTAGTAAGTGATTGTGCTGAGGACAAGAACAGTAAAGAACATGGCTCTCTTAAAAATAACAAAAATGTGGGTGACTCCATGGCAGAGCATGCAGAATCCAGTGGTGTAAATTGTGATGAGGAGGATGACGAATGGACGTACCTTACACAAAATGAGCCTACGGATATGGAATTATGCTCTCAAATGGAGCTAATTGAGGAAGAGTATGGTGAGAACTTAATGATTACAAGCTGCGACTCTGGCAACCAGCCAAATATTTCTGGAGGAGAATCAAGTGTGCCACTTAACACATTATCTAGCAGTATGCCTCAGAAATCACTTTCTGATGTTTCCTTAAAAACCTCTTCAGATGACAATTTGTTTTTAAAACCAAGCCTGCCCACTGAGTGTCAGAAAAAAGCAAAGCCTTCTACAACGAAAATTTATACATCGAGTTCCCGCAGTGCCTCTTTAGTGAAAGAACTGGAAAAGGTAGCAGCCCCTCCACCTTCAGCTAATGTGGCTAAGGCTAAGGTTGCTCGACCATCACCAGCAATGCCACCACCACCACCTCCAAAAACTACACCACAACATGAATTTCGCCAACCTCTTCCAAAAAGACCTGCCCTACCCTCTTCAAATCAGATTCCAAAGTCACCACTTTCTAATGTAACATCTGCTTCCCATGTGCCTTCATATAAGACGTATGCCAGACCAGAAGCACCTGTATCGGTACAAACACCAACCGTGCCTCAATGTCGAAGATCTGACAATTCTCAGATGTTTGAACCATCCTACCTGAAACATGATATTCTTAAGTGGGAGTACAGCATGTTTAACAATTATGAAATGTTTGGGACACCCCAGGAATTGTGTACAATTCCTCTTAAGGAGGTACCAACGGAGTTCTCTAACTACAAAGACTATTTCAACGTCTTTTACCCACTTCTGCTCAATAACACATTTGAAGAGGTGAGTCTTATTTCATTGCGCTTTGCCCTAAAAACATACCAGTTCTGTGCATCAGCTATGCACTTTTACACTAAATATGTTCTTATTCATTGCATTGAATTTGATATTTATCTTCTTCCTATTTTTAATACTCAGTTTACGCTTTAAAACATTTTCTTTTCTAAAACAAGGACTATATGACCTTTTGTCCCAGTCAATTCTGGGTTTTTGACATAAAGATCTCGTCCCCACACATACACTTTCATTAAAATGTTAACACAGCTGACATAACCATAAAAGTTTTGTCATTTTAAGTCGTGTTCAAAAGTTGGTACCCTGTCTTATTCTATGATTTTTGTGTAAAAACATAATTTAAAGTATCTTATCTTGTATTTGCCCAATACTGAGCCGATTACAATGAGACCAACAACATGCTGTATAACTTTTTTTTTTTTACCGTGCTAAGCAGTGTAAGGAACTATTTAATGAAGGAAACTTCAACTTTTGTAAGTCGTTCTAGATAAGCGCATCAGCCAAAAGCCTAAATGTAAATTTAACAAAAGTTAAGGCAAAACGGAAAAAATGCTTGACACGAAGTGCCCCCATGATTCAATAGATCCAATCCACCTTTACCAGCACTTTGAAGTAATTGTTTTTTGTTCATACAACTTTATCAGTCTGACATCATGCCCATTCTTCTTTACATCATTGCATCAGTTCATTGATTTATTTGGTCATTTGCTTATGCACATCTCTTTTTAAGGTCCCATCACAGCATTTCAATTGGGTTGGAGTTTGGACTTTGACTAGGCCATTCCAAAACCTTGAGCCTTTTTTCTCCAGTCATTCTGATGTACATTTACTGGTGTGCTTCGGATCATTGTCTTGTTGCATGTCCCAATTTTGTCTACGCTCTAACTAACCGACAGATGGCCTCAGATTTGCCTCTAGAATACTCTGGCATATAGTGGAGTTTGTGGTCACCTTGAAGACCTGCTAGGTGCCCCGGTCCTGTGGTTGAAAAACAATCCCAAATCAGCCATCCACTGCCTTGCTTGACAAGTAGGTGGAGGTGTTTCTGCTGAAAAATTGTTTGGTTTTTGCCAAAAATTCTGCTGGGCATTAAGGCCAAACAACTCCACTTTGGTCTAATTTGTCTATAGGAGTCTTGTTCAGAAGCAGATGCAGTTATGCATACCTTAGTCATGCTTTTATGTATTTAGACTGAAGAAACTTTCTCCTGGCACCCTTCCAAACAAACCATATTTGTTCAGTCTTCTAATTGTTCTGTCACAGAACATTAATCATGCCCAGTGAGGCCTGTAGGGTTTAAGATGTAGCTCTTGGGTTTTTTTTGTACTTCTTTGAGCATAACATGGTTTGACCTTGGGGTGAATGCTGGTACGTCCAGTCCTGGAACGATTGTTGAATGCGTTCCACTTGTAAATCTTTCTCGCTTTAGAACAATTAACTGTACAATTCTTTGGAAATGTTTTTAGAATTCTTTCAAAATTGATGTGCAGCAACAGTTGCTTCTCTAAGGTCATTGCTTCTGTCTTTCCCTTTTGGCATTGTATTAACATACCTGAATGCTCTAGACCAGCAAACTGCCAAACCGTTTAACTGCTTAACACCTGCCAATGATCAATTAATCAAGGGTTGATGATTAGCGGCACATGGCTGCAACTTGCCCTCTTAAATCATGTGGAAGCAATAAGGGGGGTACTTAATATTGCCCATTTATTTATTTATTTATTTATTTATTTATTCATTCTATTATTTTTGGCTTAATATTTCTGTACATTGAAAAAAGTTATGTTGTACACCAGAGGTTGTATTTACCCAATACTGAGACCCTCTATGATCATGATTTAATGTTTTTACACAAAAAACCCCCCATAGAATTGAAGAATGGGTTCTAACCCCTTGAACACAACTGTACCTCAAATGCCCTCTGTTTTACTCTTCTGGCGAACATATGTAAATGAGCTGCTATTGTACCCTGCCCCACTGGAGAACACTAAACCTGAGCAATGGTGAGGGAGATCTTATGTGAGGTCACATTAAAGGAAAACTCTGATTTAGCTTGTTAAAGCCCTAACCAACAAATAAATAAATGAAAAGTGAATCTCCACCACTACACACAAATCAAACAAACTTTTTTTTTTTGTGTACACTCACACACAAACACACACACCCTGAAAACGCATCTAAATTTTGTGAAATGGATTAACAGAATTAATACACGGATATAGGTAAATTGTGTTTCGCAACCATTTTAGCTTCTGTTTCCCCTTGTATTTTTCATTGTACAGAAAAGTATTTCTTTCTCTCCTTCTGCAGATGGTCAACGAATGGCTTAAAAAAAGGAAATTCAAACTTCAACTCCAGGTCCAGGGAATTGAATACAGTAATCGCATTGCCAGTGCCAGTTTCACAGGTGCATTCATTAAATATTTTCCACTTGCCACCAAATATTGCAAAGAATGATGCTTAATAGCCCCTTTATTAGGAAAACCTGCTTCTTATCAAATTGGCCATTCATATGGTAGCACTGCATTTTCTGACAGACACAGGTCAAGAGACACTTTGATGACACGGTTGCAGTGCCAGATAAGCTGGTTTGTGTATTTTTAGAACGTGCTCCTGTCCAGCAGCTTTAGAGTTTAAACAGAGTAGTGGGGATGGGGGCAGTTCTTAAGGTGGAAACCTTTTGTTTTGGCCATGTAGGAGAATTGCCAAAGTGGTTAAAAGCCTTTGATAACACAAATATCCATAAACAAAAATATAATATTTTTACAGCCGTGAGCATGTTTTGTATGACATGTCGTAGGTCGTGGGGTGATGAGCTACAACAGCAGATGATCATAAAAGGACCTAGTGACGTCCCTCAAATCATTGACTGTCCAGTTTTGGTCAGCTTTGTGCCTTCTGTAGCCTCAGATTTCTGTTTTTTCACTTCCTGCAGTGGCTCATGTACTTTGACATGTTGTGCATGTCTTGGTCAAAGTCACAGAGATCACTTTTTGCCTCCCTTTGATCTTTGATGTGAACATTACTGGAAGTTCTCGGCATTTTGTTTTTTATGATTGGCTAATTTAAAAAAAAATTTTTATATGCTGTTTGTCTGATATTGTTTTGCACATGTACAGTATGTAGCTGGATTTAAATGTCTTGTCACATTGTGTAGTGAGCCTTAATGCTGAGCAGGAGATGAAGCAGCAGTATCCTAAAGATGACGACCTTGTGCTCCTCTGGCTGCCCGAGAACACTGGTGCATATGTAAATGATGAACCAGAGTCTCATGAGATCAATGCCCACTTTGGATGTGTGTCTCGGTCCTGCGTGATAAGTAATGGAGGAGGTGTGTGTTTATTGTGCATGCTTGTTTTTATGTTTGTGAAATAAGTAAATATTGCTCTGAATTTCATTATAGTGTGGTCATATGGTAATATTTTTGTTTTGAGTTTAGCTGGAAATATTCAGCTCTGTGTAGCCTACTGGTATTTTATGAATGTGCAACATCTAAAAAAGAATTATGATTTAGCACTTGCCTGGACAAAATCAAAAACAAAATCATTGTTTTTGGACACATGCCAAAGGCTTCAGTCTCCTCTATATTTTTCTCGAATCAGCAAGACTGAAGAGTGCTTTTGGGAATTCTGCAAATAATTAAAAAACAAGATGTATATCAAAATACTTTGGAAATTAAGCTAGAATGTGCATCCAATTTGAATTTTAATTACAGACATGAACAGTCAAGCTGACTCGGCTTAATTGGATAGTGAAAAAAACAACAACAAAAAAACGATGCTGATCGATTTTCCAGCATGCAACATAACTGAGATTTTTGCCGTCTTCACCTTTAGGTCAAGCCTCTGCATTGAACCTTACCATTCAGACGAATGGTAATGTGTCCTCTGTTAACACCCAGTCTGTAAACTGTGAAGTCATTGGCTCCCTGATTAGTACATTACGGGAATTCAGAGCACTGTGTTTGCTACCAAAGAGCAAGATGTTGTATCCAATTCTCAAGCCAGACATCAGGTTCTTTGGACCCTCCCAGGATGACCTGCCCAACCTAGATATGCCTGTAAGTAGGTGGTGATGATCAGTGTTTCTCAACCCTGGTCCCAGAGGACTCCTTGCTATCTACACACACACACACACAAAAAAAAACTTAAGTTAAATCAGTTAATTAACAGGAAAACATAACATGTGCAGGGCAGTGGGCTCTTCACGACCAGGGATGGGAACCCCTGTGTTAGAACACAGCTTTTATACTTTGGACTAGATCTAGTTTGCTGCTAGTAATCTTTTTGTTGTACTGCCTATTATCTTGCACTTGATCTCTTCTTCTGTCATGTATAATGTTGCTTAGTTTGCCTTGATTTAGATTTAAAGATAAAAATAATGAGGTGTAAATTATTTATTTTTGTCTTTTAGGAATATAATGCAGACCAGACCAAAGCAATCAGCTGTGGGGTTGCAATGGTGAAAAGAAACCAGAATACCCCAAAGATTTTGTTAGTACATGGACCACCAGGGACTGGCAAGAGCAAAATCATAGTTGGAATGCTGCATAGATTTTTCTCTGTAAGTCCTTTTAGCTGTCCAAGTTATCCTACTTTTTCAGTCTATGAAAATTGTGCTTCAATATTTCAGTTGCCAAATGGAATGGAGTAGTTTTCTTATTTGGTTGTTTGTTGTAAACTAGGATGGTGCTGGTCCTTCAGTGAATCGCTATTCTAAGTCTCGCAGGATGAGAATTCTGATCTGCGCTCCATCTAATGCTGCTATTGACAGCTTAATGAAGAAAATCATTGCTGCCTTCAAAGCAATGTGCTTAAACAGTCAATCTCCACAAGGTACCAGTAATGCATCACACCCCCACGTGCTTCCTTGTAATTGTGAAATAATTATCTAGTTGTGTAAACATGTCACTTAAAATGGAGGAGGCCATGACCTTTTTTCTCTGAATTTTTCCATAATTTCTGCATGCAAGAAAAAAGATTGACAAAGATTGTGTGCACAGGGACCTGTGGTGACATCAACTTGGTGCGACTAGGGAGTGAGAAGACCATCTCTAAAGACCTGATTGGTTTCAGCCTTGACCGCCAGGTCAGAAAAGCTCTAGGTGAGTAAAAGGTATTCATGTTGAGTTAAAAAGGTGGGCTATAGAATAGTCTAGATACACTGACATTCATTTATTTTATTTTTATTAAAAAAAAAATTTTTTTTTCAATCGATGCATTACAATGTTTGAATTACCTAAATGTAGGTGGCAAATGGTAGGAAATGACTTTTGCCTTGTTCATAATGAAAGCTCAAATCCAATTTTTGGCACATCCACATTGGAATCAGTTTGCTTTCGTGTAGTCTGAGCGGTAAAAAAAAAAAAAAACACATGAATCTGAATCACATCAAGAAGTGGTTTGAAATCTGTTCAAATCGGGTTCCTAAAGATGTGTCTCAGCCTGGACACTCTACCTAGATTTCATGAAACTGTCCATTTCGTTACTCCCAACCCAATACTGATGTTCAAGTCCACACGATGATGTAGTATGGATCCATGGTTGAAAATAGTCTTTGGTGCTATTACCGCTAAGTATGTAAAAGCCATTTTCCGTAACGTCTAAATCCGTGCATGCTGCCAGTTTGAACAGGGCAAATAACAGTGTGGACAGTCGGTTTTAAACACCAGATTTGGAAAACAAATTGTATTTGCCTCCAGTCTGAACAGGTCCTGAAGACTCAAAATCCAAACTGAGTCATCAACTGGGTGTGGTAATATTTAAATACTTATGCTCATTTTTCTTTGCACACTGCAACCTTAATATGTATTACTGTGTTGTTGCTTTATTATTTGAATACAAGAACAACAAAAGCCTTACTAGAGCAGAACCTATAAGAGATAGTATGCGTAAATAAAAGGAGACCAAAAGATTAATTATGGATATAATTTTTTGGAAAGTCAACTAATTATTATTTGAACAACTTGACACAAGAAAGTGGGGCCTCCGAGTGGCGCAGTGGTTAAAGCGCTCGCCCTATCATCCGGAGATCGCTAGTTCGAATCCCGGGTGGTGCTGTAACCTCTCGCAGCCGGAGGTCTAGAGAGAGCTGATTGGCCGAGCGCTCTCAGAGGGGAGGGATGAGAGGTACATGGTGCTCCGACATTAATCACGGCTCTACAGCCAGTCAGGGGCATCTGTGAGCTCGCGCGGCGGAGGGAGCGGATAGCGCTGTCTTCCGAGTGTGTTACGCCGCCCCCAACGGTGCGCGAGCGAGCAGTTCGAAAAGATGCGGTCGGCTGGCGTCACGTGGTTGAGAGGAAACACGTGATGGTCTTTGGCCCTCCCGGCTGAGTGGTAGTAGTAGCCTTAATGTGGGAGCCCCCTAGTGACGGGGAGGAATTGGACACGATTAGGGAGATTATGCTGAGTTAGTGCTTGTCTCTTACTGGTATACAGTATGTCACAAAAGTGAATACAGCCCTCACATCTCTGCAAATATTTAGTTATAGCTTTTCATAGGACAACACTGCATAAATTACTCTTTACATTGACTACTTTTCATTGTGTCAAAGTTTGTACAGCAGTGTAAATTTATTGTCTCCTCAAAATAACTAAAAATACAGCCAATAATGGCTGAACCTCTGGCAACAAAAGTGAGTACAAGTGAGTTTCAAAAGTGAAAATGTGAAACGTCAATATTTTGGGTGGCCGCCATCATTTTCCAGCACGGCTTGAATTCTCTTGGCCATGGAGTTCACCAGAGCTTCACAGGCTGCCACTGGAATCCTCTTCCACTCCTCCATCACAACATTACGCAGGTGGTGGACATTTGACGATTTGTGCTCCTCCACCTTCCTTTTCAGGATGCCCCAGAGGTGTTCTATGGGGTTTAGGTCTGGATACATGCTTGGCCAGTCCATCACCTTTACCCTCAGCCTCTTTAGCAAGCCAGCGGTCATCTTGGAGGTGTGTTTGGGGTCATTATCATGCTGTAACACTGCTCTGCGGCCCAGTTTCCAGAGGGAGGGGATCATTCTCTGCTTCAGTATGTCACAGTTCATGTTAGAATTCATGTTTCCCTCAATGAACTGTAGCTCCCCACTGCCAGCAGCACTCATGCAGCCCCAGATCATAACACTCCCACCACCATGTTTGATGGGAGGCAAGACACACTTGTCTTTGTACTCCTCACCTGGTTGCCGCCACACACGCTTGACACCATCTGAACCAAATAGGTTTATCTTGGTCTCATCAGACCACAGGACATGGTTCCAGTAATCCTGGTCCTTAGTTTGCATGTTTGCAGCAAATTGTTTGCGAGCTTTCTTGTGCATCATCTTTAGAAGAGGCTTCCTTCTAGGACGACAACCATGCAGAGCAATTTGATGCAGTGTGTGGCGTACAGTCTGAGCACTAACAGGCTGACCTCCCATCCCTTCAATCTCTGCAGCAATGCTGGACACACTCATCCATCTGTTTTCCAAAGCCAATCTTTGGATCTGACGCTGAGAACGTGCACTCAGCTTCTTTGGCCGACCATGACGATGCCTGTTCTGAGAAGAACCTGTCCTCTTAAAGCGTTGGATGGTCTTGGCCACTGTGTTGCAGCAGAGTGTTGGCTATCTTCTTATAGCCTAGGCCATCTTTATGTAAAGCAACAATTCGTTTTTTTCAGATCTTCTGAGAGTTGTTTGCCATGAGGTGCCATGTTGAACTTTCAGTGGCCAGGTTGAAAGAGTGGAAGAGCTTTTATACCAAATTTAACTCACCTGCTTTCTGGTGACACCTGAGACAGTGTAACACTAATGAGTCACATGACAAAGGGGAAGGAAAATGATTAATTGTGCTCAGTGTGCTCATAATTTGACACCGACACACACACACACACACACACACACACACACACACACACACTCACTCTCACTCCCTTTTATATATATATATTATATATATATATATAATATATATATATATATATAAATATATATATATATATATAATATATATTTTTTTTACTTTACAGCAGTGATTTCTGTTAAGTTTGCGCTAATGCGAGTGTTTATTAGTGATGTTCCTTGCTAATTTTGCCAATAAAACAGACTTTCCGCTAGTGTGTATGGCTGACGATGAAAGAAGTACAACTTGGCTTAAGATACTCAATGTTTATATTAATAAGTTGGGCAGAGTTCTGCTGTACAGAAAGACTGGTAGACCTGTACATGGGCTTCAAACTGAAATATGATCACTGCTTACATTAAAGCTGATAATTACTTTTATCTTTAACCTTTTATGCAGTAAATTAGCTTCTTGTTCCTTGTTGGGAGATGTCATTATTTTGTGATTGTGGAAAATGTGTTACTGTTTCAGAAGAGGCAAATTATTGACCTCTACCAAGCAAAGAAAATATACAATCCTGAATTTTTCTTGTGATGTGAAAATGCAGCACTAGCATAATCATTATGGACACATCCCATTATTTTAATGTATAATGTATTTAAAATAAACGTTCACACTAAAACAATTTAAGGCTGTTTTTTCTCATCCACCTCACATCATGTTCATATGTCGTCAACCACCTAGATGCAGTTTTTAATCTTTCAGCTCGTCTATAATGTTCTTTTGTGCTTTTTTTTTTTTTTTTTTTGTACAGAGAGAGCACAACAAAAACCTGATTCAGATATCCAGAGGAGGAAAGAGGAACTGGACAAGATCATTGATGGGCTGTCTCGGCAGTGCGCCAAGACAGAAAAAAAATCGCCCTTGGTAAGCCACTTCTGTATAGTTAGTATTGAACCCTAAATATCAAACCCACATGAACTGATGTACAGTGCTGATCTCATAACTGTACTAAGATATAGGAATAGGATGTGGAACTATGTTGGAGGATGTTTATAATCAGGTTTTAACAGTAACATGCACCAAGCAATAGCACAATTGTATAAACACAAGCTGACTGAAGAGATGATTTCGATTGACTCAAGACTAATTCTCATGAATTCAGAGATAAAGGCATCTGCAATGGAAGCAACTCTTTTAGAAACAAATCTTTCACATCAAACACAATGAGAGATAATAACCTGCTTTACAAAGCAAGTAACACTTGGTGTCATAATACTGCGTTCATCTACTGTACCATTTTTCGCTACACATGATGTATGGTTAACATGTAAAGGTTTGAATGTGTCGAAGTTCTTTGTTCTTTCTGCAGTTTGAGCAGCTGAGTAACCAAAAGATATCCTGCTCAAAAGAAAGGGAGAAACTAAGCAGACAGTTAAAAGAGGTACATGTTTTTCTCCTCTCTCTTTGTATCATCCATTTTAAATATATTATAAAAAGTTAATACAAATTAATTTGTCACATATTATTCACTTATCTCTTGCACTGTTGCATTTTGCATTGTTTTGTTCTGATTTCCTTTCCATGGCTCTCTTACTCTTTATCACTTTAGTTTCGTAGTAAGAGACAAGAGGTGCAGTCGCGCCTCCTGCTTGACGCTCATGTGATCTGCTGCACGCTGAGTACGAGTGGCAGTAGCCTTCTTGAATCTGCCTTCCGCCGTCTTGGACACGAACCATTCAACTGTGTTATTGTCGATGAGGTCTGTTTGCTTCATTTAAGTTTACATAATTTTTTATGTTTATACATGCGTTAGATTAGGCATGTTTTAAGGCTGTAACAGTATACAAGGTGGATGTCTGTATGTGTGTCTTTCCTTGCAGGCGGGACAAGCTAAAGAAACAGAAACTTTGATCCCTTTTCTTTATCGATGCCCAAATCTCATCCTGGTGGGCGACCCTCGTCAGCTCCCACCCACTGTTGTATCTCAGGTATTGCAGACAATATAGACAGCCAAAAAAAGGGTCAGAAAACCATAGGTTTATAATTTAAATGAGGGAGATAATTAAGGAAAAAAAATTATTAGTCATATCCAATTCCTCCCCATCACTAGGGGGCGCTCACATTACGGCTACTCCTACCAATCACTAGGACAGCGTTATCTGCTCCTTTTGCTTGCGTGAGCCGATGATTGGCTGTAGAGCCAGGATTAATGTGAGAGCTCTAAGTGCCTCCCATTGCACTCCACTGAGAGAGCTCGGCCAATCAGCTCTCTCTAGGCCCCCGGCTGCGAGAGGCTACAGCACCACCTGGGAATTGAACTAGCGATCTCCAGATGATCAGACGGGCACTTTACGACTGCGCCACTCGGGGGCTCCATTCAGTGAATTTACTTAACTACAGTGGATATAGTTTATACATCCATGATTTTTTTTAAATATTTTTTTTTATTTGAAACCATGATAAATCATGACGGATTGGACAGACATTTACTTTGATATAGCAACCAGCTAAATTCAATGAAAAAAGGGGATAAAATGACCTGCAAACATTTTGGGGTAAGAAAAGAAACACAAATCTGGTTGCAAAATTATGCACCCAAATTATTAATTCTGATTGGTCACATAGCTCATGTTCATTCAGGTTTAAATCTATATTCAGAAGTAGTTATTAGACGCTGATGAGTCTTATTAACGCCTAGTAAAGATCAGATGATTTTCTTGACCTAGTTTAATTTCTTATGTGTGCTGTTTCAGAGGACAGACACGTTCAAATTAGACTCAGATAAGTCACTTGTAATTATGAATGTGAATTGTTGACATACAAATACAATCTGTATTTTTTTTAGTTAAGAATCAGAATTGATCAGTGAGGCTTGTAATGTGAACATAAGTCTTCCAAAAATATGAATGAAGAGACTTATGTCAGCATTAATCTCATTAGGCATTTGTCTGAAATACGTCATTTATATGCTTGTAAGATCCTTTTGTATTTATATGCCTATAATGGGTTATAAAAAAAAAACAAACTCTGAAGGATTTTTTTCCTCCACATTGAAATCATCATTGCTTTGTGTTTGTTGTTTATGTGATATTAGAAAGCCAAGGAGCTGGGCTTTGACCAGTCACTGATGGCTCGAACTTGGAAGAGGCTTTACTGCCCAGACACACGCCTTCGTCCTTGCATCTTCCTTGGGACCCAGTACCGCATGCACCCGGATATTTGCGAGTTCCCATCTAAGTACATCTATGGCAACGACTTGAAAAATGACCAGTATGAGATCTGAACCTCTCTTACACATCAGATTCACTTCTTCAATGTTTGCTTAACATACTTTCCCTGTAGTTATATCTCCAGATAATATGGATTATAAGTTCTCAAACACTGTGGTTGTATTTGGTTGTGGTGCAGTTTCCTGTTATAAGTTATATTATAATTCTAATACAGTGGAATCTCTGATTGCGAGTATCCTCTTCTCCTCTTACTTCAGCTTCTCACACACATACACAGCGCCTGCACACCAAACGAAAACAATTATCTGTCATTTTACTTTTTTTTTTTTTCAAGGTAAAGTGCAGGTTAATTAGTTTGATTTTTACTTTATATTTTGTATTAATTATTTTTATGTATCATTTTCTTCGGCTGTGGAAGAATAATTAGAGTTTTCACTATTTCTCGCTTTGATTTACGAGTGTTTTGGTAGACGAGTTTTATGTAATGTTGGCCTACATACAGTTTTAACAGCCCTCAACCTATTATTTAGGTTGAGGGCGGTTTTTATTTTTAAAAACATTTTTTAAAAATCTTGGATTCAATTCACCCAAATTGGTGTTTCAAAGTCTAAGTATGACATTTTTTAATTTTCATTGTGGGTCTATAAAATTATCATAGTAATTTTGGATAATTAATTTTATTCCCCCCTCCTTCCCCTCCACTTTATAGGGAGACTGCACAGAAACTGTGCTCATCTTCCTGGCTGTTTGAGCCCTACAGAGTGTTTGATGTGGTTGATGGAAAAGAGAGCAAAGAGAGAGAGTAAGTTGATGGGAAAAGAAAAAAAGGAATTGGTTCAAAGGTCTGGAATGCCAGTGCATCACTTGAATGCTTATCTGCTTAATGAACTTTATTAAAATGATGATTGCCAGCGCTTTAAGTATCAGAGAAGCCCTTTAAAGTAGAGATGTACCTAAGGACCGAGATCCACTGGCACTCAACAAGGCATTGGTAGTTTTTCCTTTCATGCAGGTGGGATTTATGCAGAATTAGTGGAGGTGTATTTTGTGTGGTGCTAAATCATGCATTTTGTTTTGTGTAAAGTACCTAATATAAAGTAGAAATAACAGGCTCTGCATATCTAGTAATTCTCTTTGGTCTTACTGCATAATTTTTTCCTCAGTTCTTTTAGGAACATGAAGGAGGTGAAGCTGGTGGTGCTGCTTTTCAAACAGCTTTGGCAGACACATGCCTCATTCAAGAAAAAGGAGCAAATACGCGTTGGCATCATAACTCCATATAACGCCCAGAAACAACAAATCTTGCAAGCCCTTGAGAAGGAAACGGACAAGGAATTTAAAAAATACATACAGTAAGGCAAAAGGCTTCATTCTTGTATAGTGAGAAGTAGAAATGTTCAAAATACTTGACTCATTTTAATGTCAGAAATACATCATTAACAGGGCTGCACGATTTCATCAAAAAAAAAAAAAAGCAAAGAAAAATCACATTATGATTATTCTGACGGATATAGCAGTTTACAGTTTACGGATATAGCAGTTTTTTTTTTTTTGGTTAAAATGAACTTGTGCAGCCATAATGGATTTGTACCTGCTGTGCATTTATTTACCACAATCGTAAAAGGCTAAAATGTGTTACCTGGTCTGTATTGTGATTATGCAATTAACTGCAGTATTAACCGCCATGAAGGGTCAGTTTTATAATAGAAAAAGTGCATGGGAAGCCACGAAAATAGCAGTCATTATTACTACACTTTTGTTGTGCAGTAAACACACACTGGAAACGCTTTCAGTTATAAAAACTTATTTTTTATTTTGTGTGGTCAGTGTGGAGGTGGACACTGTGGATGGCTTTCAGGGCCGTGAAATTGACTGCACCATTGTGTCCTGTGTTAGAGCCAGCAATGAAAATGGTTCTATCGGGTAAGACGCATACAGTACATAGTCTATGCTGAGGCATATACTGTGTGTATGGATTGACTCGTATTATGTAATAGAATATTGTTTTCTTATTTTGTTTTCTTCTCTTGTTGTAGGTTTGTGGGTAATCGCCAGAGGATGAATGTAACAATAACTAGAGCCAAATCCAGTTTGTTTATCCTTGGACATCTTCGTACACTCAAGGTAAAGTATGAGCAGGAGGAAAAACTATAGAGAAATACCTAACATAGGGCCACATTGACTTTAGGACTGGTACAAAGAATCATTTGAATCTGTTATGTTTGGGTTTGTTGTTGTTTTACGCAAAGATGTCATGCCTAATTTGTAATATGGATCAGTAAAGTTGTTTGTTTTCATCATGTACAGAAAATTGCTTGTCCCCTGTTTATTTGCTGTGTGCCGGGTGAACACATGGTTAACAATGGGCGCAAGTGGTCAACTTGCATGAATGTTTTTTGTGGACCGTTCATGTTTCATCACAAATCTTTAAAAAAAAATAATAATAATTTTTAGTGCATTTTATTTATTTTAATTTATGATCCTAGAGGTCTTGCACTTTGAACTGCACACACACTGCCAGCTTGCACAGTGTCCTGTGTAGGAGTAGCAAATATTTTCTTCAGCTTGTTTAGAATTGCAACAGTCGATATTGTTACAATGATGTTTATAAGATCATGATGCGTAGAATCACAATATTGTATCAGGTAGTCCCCGGTGATTCTGGTCTTTAGTCTTGCACATGTTTGAGCGTGACTTACACTATACTAATCTCCACCTCCCTTTCTCTTGTAGGAGCAGAGGGATTGGGGTGCACTGATAGACGACGCACAGAATCGAGGGACCATAATAACGGCCCACGAGTCCAACTTTCATGAGGTGACAAAGAAGGTGGTGAAACCGAATCGATTTCATCGTAGTTACTCTCACCCACCCAACCACACCTCTGATTCTACCTATTCTGATCAGCAAAGAGATCACAGGACACACACTAGGCCTTTAGACCCACGTCTAGCAGAGGGTCATCATGCAAGCAGAGAACAGGACAATGGACACCAAAACGTCACTCGCCCACGGCCACCCAGTCACGGGGCTCCAGATCCTCGGCTCCACCAAAACGCATCACGTTTAGAACGCCGTCGTGATCGCCACGTTTCTTTCTCGTTCGAACCGTCTAAGGAACGCAGGAAATAGTATGCACATAATTTTTGCAGAACTTCACTCATTTTTTGCCTAAACGTCTGTCGACATTTCTTAACCAAATTTAACTACACTTCTTGACTAAATATGCTTCTTCGCAAGATTTGTTGCATCTGACAGTCCAGGAAAGCTGCT
The DNA here is from genome assembly GCA_013621035.1 of Clarias magur. NCBI lineage: Eukaryota > Metazoa > Chordata > Actinopteri > Siluriformes > Clariidae > Clarias > Clarias magur. Next base: position 19,665 of record QNUK01000165.1, read on the forward strand.
AGCTGAAGTATGCATGTACAATAATGGACAGACTTTTTGAGAGAAACATCAGGACTGTCCCCAAGATAATGCTAATCAGCTTTATTTTAGCCTTTTGTCTTTTGTTCAAAAGTATGATATAGATTTTTGTGTTCAGTTTGTTTGTTTGTTTTTTCTGTGCAAAATTGAGCGTCTATGCCGAAATCGTACATGAACATTAATCACAGTCTAAAACAAGTGACATGCACTTCTAGCTAACTTTTCCCCCCATTCTGTATTCTAAATGCATTTTTTATATGCTTAGACTCGAATTTGTAAAACTTGCATTTTAATCAATGTTTTTCTTTTGTTGTGGGGGGGCTTACAAAAATGGACAAATGAGAGCATTCAGTTGCTTCTTTTATTTAATTTTTTTAACACTTTCAAGCTACATACTCTGAGAAAATTTGGGAAATCTTTTATTTTCTATTCTTAAGGTTTAAAGTTAAGAGAATTACTGTGTCAAAATGGCTGTAAAATTATAATTCGGGAATGTTTATGAATATATTCGAAGGTCTGATATGGCCTTTTTTTTATTACTTTATTTTGTAAATATTTTAAGAATGTATATTTGTAATACATGTTTTGTATCTTTTTTTTTTGCGTGTTCTTTTCCCTTTCCTTGAAGTATTTGTAATGTTTCTTTGCCAGCATTGGTCTCTCCTTCATTAGATATGGATGCTGCATTATTACTGTAATTAAACTTTGAATAAAGCATCCGTAACCACGTGGTCAAATATATATTCACGCATTAATGTGTACTACTGTAATGAACCACCAGAGTGTGCTCGTGCTCCACATGATTCGGATGCCATGTGGGCCGAGATCCTAGGGTGATCTCACCGGAGAGTGACTGAAAAGCAATAAATATCTACAAGCAATAAATGTCTAAGTGTTAAATGCTTACAAATGCACTGATCAGCCGTAAAATTAATTTAAAAAAAAAAGAACCTTGACCAGAATGTCACCATGCCTCCGCTGGATTGTCTTTTTTTCCCCCCACAGTGCCAGGAAATAGATGCATGCACACACACACAAACCTGGTCTTTAATATAATATAAAACAAAATGAAATCCCTCAGACCACTGTCTCATGATCCAGTTCTGATGTGCACAAGCCCACTGCAAGAGGTTCCAGAACGGGCTAGGGGTCTACATGGGCATCCTGACTTGTCCACAGCTACACAGCCCCATACACCGTAAGCTACAATTCACCGTGACCTCTTTCTCTCAGAGCCAGCGTTAACATTTTCAGCTCTTCTGTGGGATCGACCTAGACGAGCTAGCATTTGTTCCCCATGCACATCGTGCTGTACTTTCCTGGCTCAATTTTGGTTGGTACTAACCACTGCATACCAGGAACACCCCACAAGTAATGCTGTTTTGACCTGGATGTTCTGATCTAGTAGTATGGCCATCATGATTGTTTTGGTAAAGTCATCACGATCCTTACGCTTGCCTCTTTGCTTTCTTCCAACACATCAATGTCGAATACTCCGCTTTTACAGATGCCATTGTAACAAGAATGACGGGCTAATGCTGGTTATTAGCGATTTTATTGGCTGATCAGTGTATATGCATCATATGCGGTCAATATTGGAATTAAGAAAATAATGAAACTCGTCGTCAATACCACTTTATCCTGTATTCAGAGCCTATCCCAGGACACTCGGGGCACAAGACGGGGTACACCCTGGACAGGGTGTCAATCAATCACAGGGCACACGCACTACAGCAATTTAGAAATGCCATTTAGGCAGGGAGTACATGCAAACTCCATGCACTCCATGCACATAGAGATGGGAATCGAACTTGGCCAGGAATCAAACCCAGACCCTGGAGATGCAGGCCGACAGTGTTAACCACTACACCACAGCCTCCATAATGAAACTAATTTTGCGAATTTTCTACAAAATATTGTGACTAATGTATAATTGAGTTCCCGACCCTCCTCCTTAGTCTAGACGTTAATTACATTTGAATGCTCAACAAAATCTTAATTTAAGAATTTTTTTTTTAACTGTTTTTCTTTTAAAAATAAGTTTGCTATCTGGTGACCTCATACCCACCACTGAATCTGCACAGTGCCTCATATCAAGACAATCAGATGAATAAATATTTCGTTTTATTAATTGGGAAATATGTTTGTTTTCATGTAACTTTTTTTTTTTCATTCTGCTTTTCATTCAGATTTTTCGATCTGCTTTTCCTTTGCATGTCATTTTCATGAAGTAAAAAGTAAATGTTTATTGATGTTGGAATTGAAGTGTGTTTTGGAAAAGCAAGATGAGATATCAACATACTGTATCTTGTTTTTGTTTTACATATGAAATAACACTGATATGGAAACTGGTTCTAAATAAATGTTCGCTCTTCACCCAGCACACACATTTTAAGTGTTGCGGTGCTAATTGAGCCGCATGTTCAAATGCTGTTCAAACACGCCCTTATCACATTATCTTTATGACTCAGGATGCATCACAAGTGTGAGTGATCACTTTAATTAGTACCGTAATGAATGTTGTTCAGATATCCCACTGGGCACAAGGTGCAAGAATTCACTCGAAATGCCAAGCCAGGCCATTGCAGAGCGGTTTGGACACACATTTATACCCACTAACCAAGCCACATATCTATTGTATACAGTATTTTGGGACGTGGCAGGAAACTTACCTCCACATAGACAGGAAGTAACCTGAGTTCGAGGTCAGACTGGGAACACTGGAGCTCTGAGGCAGTAACGTTACCTGCAATGCCACCCTGCTGTAGTTTTTAACTGTATTAAAAAGTAAATCGAATCAGACTACAGTGCTTTTTGGGTAACTTCTAGTGAAGGTTCAATGACTTAAATATATTACTGCTGTATAATACCACATTCAAATGAATTGGACAATCTCTGCTTTAAGCTGCATACTAATGTTGATGTTTCCATCTAAGGTAGTCCGTTCCCTGAGGTGATATATATACAGGGTGGGCCATTTATATGGATACACCTTAATAAAATGGGAATGGTTGGTGATATTAACGTCCTGTTTGTGGCACATTAGTATATGTGAGGGGGCAAACTTTTCAAGATGGGTGATGACCATGGTGGCCATTTGGAAGTCGGCCATCTTGGATCCAACTTTTGTTTTTTCAATAGGAAGAGGGTCATGTGACACATCAAACTTTTTGGGAATTTCACAAGAAAAACAATGGTGTGCTTGGTTTTAACGTAACTTTATTCTTTCATGAGTTATTAACAAGTTTCTGACCACTTGTGTTCAATGTGCTGCCCATTGTGATGGATTGTCAATGCAACCCTCTTCTCTCACTCTTCACACACTGATAGCAACACCGCAGGAGAAATGCCAGCACAGGCTTCCAGTATCCGTAGTTTCAGGTGCTGCACGTCTCGTATCTTCACACCATAGACAATTGCCTTCAGATGACCCCAAAGATAAAAGTCTAAGGAGGTCAGATTGGTAGACCAAAAACAAAAGTTGGATCCAAGATGGCCGACTTCCAAATGGCCACCATGGTCACCACCCATCTTGAAAAGTTTGCCCCCTCACATATACTAATGTGCCACAAACAGGACGTTAATATCACCAACCATTCCCATTTTATTAAGGTGTATCCATATAAATGGCCCCTGTATATATATATATATATATATATATATATATATATATATATATATATATTTTTTTTTTTTTTTTTCCCCATGCAGGTGTATTGTACTAATCTTGCTGTGACACAGCAGTTTTATTACATTGTGTTCCTATTCATAAAATCACCGACTCGGCAGTAAGAGTTCTTCCTTTTGCATTATTTTGGAAACCTTTAGGCTCGTCGTTCGTCTGAGGTGACATAGAAAGGTCTACAGTTCAAGTACAGGTGCTGTGCGTACAAAAGAACGGCAGGTAGTACTGTAGCACGCTGGAGATGTGTACACATTTTATGTAAGTGTACACTGGCACCTTTAGGTCTGCTATAACATTTACTAAGTCTCAGATAGCAGGATTTATTTGTTAGCCCTATTTGTAACTACTGAGCTGAAATCGATCCACTCGATTTTTCTTTTGCTTTACTGTGCGAAACCTTTCACAGAAGTGTACTGAAATCATGCCAGGAAACTCTTAAGGAACTTCTTAAGCCTCTAAGAGCGAACGAGTAATGGCTCAGTGGTGAGCAGAACAACAGTTCAAACTTAAAATGTGTCTGCATACCACAGGGGTACCTTTTTGGTCCAAGATACACTTTTTTTATTGCCATCACTGAATCATGTGTCACAATCTCAAAAATTCACCTTTGCACTCCCATGGTGTGGGTTCAATTCCGTCCTTGGGTCTGTGTGTATGATGTTTGCATGTTCTTCCCATGCTTGGTCCTCTGGGTGCTAATTGGTAATGCTAATAGGCAACTTGGCTAACCCAAATTGTCCATAGTGTGTGATTGAGCATGTGTGTGCCATAAGGATTGTGACCCTGTGCAGGGTGTACCCCACCTTATCCCCTAAGTCTCCTGGATGCTGTATACAGGATAAAACTGTATATAACATGGCCTCCTCTAAAGCTCTACACCCTGTTGAGGCCAATGTGGAGAACTCTCTGGCTCAGGTGGAGGCCAATAGGACGGCCTCCCATGACATGTTCCAAGCTTACACCAACAGGCTCCTGCTAGTGTTTGATGCAGTTTCCTCTCCAACCACAAATTCACCCATTTGCAGTTTTGTTAGAATAGAGAATAACTGCCCCTGACCTCTCATACTGGCAGCTGGATACATCAGATCAACGCCATCAGTGCCAGACTACAGCACTGGCCACGCTACATACACTGTGGTTATCAGGTCTTGTAGTTTTACTCAAGATTATGTCACAAAGCTGTTATGAATTTATGATCTTGTTTGAGTTCTGTGTTTTCAGGTTTTCATTCTTCAGCACCTATTAGTCTATCTACAATGTTCATGAATGTAACACATGCAGTACTGTGTGAAAGTCTTGAATCACACCTCATTTCATCATATTAAATCAAATTAAATGATGTAGATGAAATTAAAGAAATGGTAAATATTTTACTGTGACAATTTAAAAAAATGGTTGTTTCCCTGCAAAATTATTGCATTTTTATATAAAAAGTAATTATGTGGAACCGTGGATTATGAGCATAATACATTCCGGAAGTGAGCTCATATTCCAAAACACTCTTGTGTGTGTGTGTGTGTGTGTGTGTGTGTGTGTGTGTGTGTGTGTGTGGAATTAGCCCCTTCCCTCTCCTCGTCTTACACAGTAAAACTCCTCCTCCCTCCCTGCTTTTTAAGTTTCACAACAAACACGCACACAACGGAAACACTTTTAACGGGAAAAAAAAGAAATCTCTCTAATGTCACTTGCGTGAGCGCATACTAGCAGAATCACTGCTATAAAGCAAAAAAACAAAACAAAACAAATGAACCAGCACTTTACCTTTGAAAAGAATCGCGACAGAGCTTTCTGTGTAAAGCAGAGAGTGTGTGTGAAGCCGGGAAGGAGGGGTGTATAGGTGAGAGAATGTATGTGCGTGTGTCAGTGTGCGTGTGTGTGTGTGTGTGTGTGTGTGTTGGTGTCAAATTATGTGTGCGCACACGCTGAAACAGAGAGGGAGATGTTGATTATACCAGTAAGAGACAAGCACTAAGACCCAGCAGGGGAGACGAATACCCACAATTCCACAGCGCAAAAGAGAGAAAAATCATTGGCTCAGTTGAGATCACGTGACGCTCGGTGTCAAAACAAGAGCGCATGCGTGATACATGATATTCGGCACTAAAGTCTTCGTAAACCAAGACTTGCTCGTTTTTCAAGTCAAAATTTATTAAAAATCTTTGCTCGTCTTGCGGACCACTCGTAAACTGTGTTACTCGCAATCCGCGGTTCTACTGTATGTTATATAATGACCTTTCAAGCAAATAAATCACACAGTCACGATTTTGTCCAAATAACAGTCATATTTACTGTAAAGTTTACAACAGTGTCAAAATCTCTCATAATGAAAGTCTATCTGAAACAGTTAAATTCATCTTTTAACAATTATTGCATTTCTGTAGTTGATAGTGTGTCCATTGTTTCAAACCATGAACAGTTAAATACATCTCTTCCTATTTTTGATAGATATAATTGTATTTCCCCCCCACAAACCTTCTTTTCTGTTATGTAGAATATAATTATTTTTAGTTCAACCTGTCAACCTAATCACAAGGTCATTTCCTAATCCATTACATCTCATAGCATCTCAGAATAGTGCAAGTGTCTCTTTAAGTTACATAAGTTATATTGCCATTTACAGTATAAAAAATGTCCTCACGGTTATTGTATTAAATGTGTACGGGCTTTCCTAATCATGACTGGTCTGTTTATAGATATAGGAATACTAGATGCTGCATTGTGCTGAAACAAACACATTATCAGCACTGGATGGGTTTGCAGATTTTGCCCTTTGAATTAAATAAAAAAATTTCTCATAAACTTTCACCACACTGTGCAGCATTTGAATATGTCACTAATATCTCAAAACCAAGGGAGGTCTACTGTAAAGGAGGGAGGTCTACTGTTTATTAATGTTTAATACTGTTTAGCTTCTCTTTAAGTGGACTTCAGTTGTTAGCTAATATTCTGAATATTCAGTAACGGAGCTTAAGTTCAGAATGAGATTTTCTATAGTTTTTATAATTATCAATAATTAAATAATCACATCAGAAGGAGTACTAGTAGGAATATCAGGCGCGTATCTAATGCCGAAGGCATCATAGCCATGCTGATATCCAGCACAACCACATGACCTCGAGTGTGATATTGCTTTTATAACAGATCTACAAACTCCATTTATTATCAACAGATTATGATTTGTTTGTTCATTTAACCAGTTATTTTGCTCCACCAACACATATACGAAACTAACTAACTGTGACTAGCGGAGTGGGTGACTGATAGTAAGTCAGATTACTGACAGATTACTGATTACAGGAATGAACTGTTGTATAATGTACATTATAAAGCGGTTAGTATCAGCCGAGTAATCCGCTTGTGCCTATGACCACGTCACATACGTGCTGATATTCAGCACAACAGCACTCCCTCTTGAAAATGGTGAAATGAGGTGAAAGAAAGCCTCCTACATGCACCATGAAATAAATATCCTAAAAGGGCAACTCAGACAATTTGCTTCAGTTTCCAGAAGTTGGACTAAATAAAATTATCGGTAGTCCTGGTATATTTATATATTCATTTACATCACCTGCAATACGTATAACCTCTGAAACAAATCTTTTTCCCTGAAAATCGAAAACCAATACCAAAATCGAAACTAAGTTATAGGAGTATGTGTTGGAGGTGCTGTGATATCATTAGCATTTGGCCTGCCTATGCCCGCCATGTCTATGACAACATCACAGCCATGCTGATATTCAGCACAACATCACTGCCTCTTGAAAATGGTGAAATGAGGTAAAAGAGCATTACCTATGTTTTTTCAAAATCAAAAACCAAAATAGAACAGAAGTTCCAGCTGATTATATCAGGGTACACCAGCATTTCTGATAGTTAGCATCTCTGGTTATCAGCAAGAGAGATATTAGCAAATGCTGCATCTAGCATTCCTATATCAATAAGCTAACTGATCATTACATTTTATTTAAATTATTCATGAATATGTTTTTTGTAGACATAATTATAAGCTGTGCTGATGGAACCTGCTTTTGTATTATACAGGATAAACGTCAGTAATATATCAGCATGTGGCATTTACACTGTGATGCACGCTCATCTCGACTATAGGATAGCTCAGGTGTGATAAATTCTCCTCTTTATGTACTGTATAGGTGTAAATGCAAACAAAAATAATCTGTACCAAAAATATTTGAACGTGATATGTTAGTGTCATCATCATCATCATTGCTTTATACCCTCTTTTGTTTGTTCTGTGCATCTTAAATACAGTGTTCCTCTAGCTGTGGTGACATTTCCTAATTAGAGGAGTGCATAAACCTTTACTATTTCTGAGCTTGTAAATGCTATATTATTGATCATTATATTTTTAGTGTGTAACAGTGAGTTCATTACATACAGCAGCACAGCAGGTTGTTATAAAGGCGGAGCCTCTCTTGCTCTTCCAATCAGTGTGCTGAAATCGTTCTATCCATTAATCGTGCCATAAATGTTTTTCCTAAATCATGACTCAGATTAGTGCCTAAACCCTTGATATCTGTTATTGATACTTTTATAGTGTGTATATATAAATAGTTGATACATGTATTATATAATTTTTTGGGCTATGTTTTTTTTTTCTTTTGTGAAAAAGAAAAAAAAATTACAAATCTCTCATCGTGAGTTCATTCATTGTCCCTATTTTTGTGTCCAGGAAGTCCTAGGTTTCTTGAGGGTGCACAGCAGAGTAATGGCCAGAGCGCCATCACAGGTGTATGTTGATGTGTGTGACGGTGGGAGAAAGACGGGCACTGTTTCAGGACGCAGGACTGCAGAACCCAGCAGGAGGGTGAGGAGCGGGCACAGCACCAGCAATGCCAGGCTGAGAGCAGGCACAGAGGCACCATTGTGGTCCCCGTGGTTGCACTTCTTCCCGTCTTCGCAGCGTGAGTGTTGGCATAGGACACCTTTAAATTCATCTGGGCAGATGCAGCGCTGGTTCTGGTGGCATGTGCCACCGTTCTGGCACATTAGCAGCTCCTCGTTGCACACGTTTACTAAAGAAAGAGAAACTCACATTCAGTTTTGCATTTAAACAATGTTAGTTAAGTTGTCCTGCTGTTTTTGTAAGGTGTTTACAGCAGGTTTATATACAGTGTTCAATAACCACTGACCAATATGTTTATCATTACTAGCTCTTTTTTCTATTTAGAATATGGCTGGGTGGCACATTGGCATAGTGGTTAGCACTATCGTCCTTGCACCTCCAGGGTTGAGGGTTCGATTCTCGCCTCAGATGTGTGTGCGTGCATGCTCTCTCTGTGCTTTCTCCCACATCCCAAAGAATCCAGATAATTGATCTAATTGGCGTTCCCAAATCTCCCGGTAGTGTGTTTATGTGTGCCCCGCGATGGATTATCACTCTGTCAACTCAGCATGCTCAAAGTCTCCTGGGATAGGGTCCAGGCCCCTACAACCCTGCATGCACGATAAACCGTACAGAAGACAGAGATAGGCTGCAAATTTCGGTCTCAGGACAACAGCAGCAAAAACAACCCCAGAATTCGGTTTACTAGAATGTATACCTAAAAATCTGACTAATAGTCAATGTAAGCAATGCCCTACATGTGCGACATGAGCTAACAAGGTACAGTGCCTTGCAAAAGTATTCACCCCTGTGAATTCATTCACTTTTCTGAATATCATAATGCCAACATATGGAATAGAAATTTTATTATATTAAAAAACTATACCATCTGCCAATGGATGCTTATGTCATGGGTATGTCAGTAATATGATGCATGGTTCAAGTAACATTTTGAAGTGCTGAGTAGGAAAAAAAGTGAAAAAGAGGGGGAAAAAATGAGTTCATTTAAGGTTGAACAAAACACAGCATCTATAAGTTATAGACGCTTACAGCTCCCACGTGGACTAACTGGATTATTACCAACACTCACACACATATTGCTGAAGACCGATTCCAGCATTATAGAGCTACAGCTGTGATCACCAATGGTGTACCTTGAGATCTGCCTTCATTCTCATTTCATTTCAATTTTAATCCATTACACCTACTACAAACAATTAGATAGCTCTTGTACCCCTTAGCAAGCTTGATCTCTAGGCACACTGTTGATAATTTGTGTGATCCTTTTGGTCGATATATACTGTAAGTCTTTGAAATGAATTACGGTAGCATTTCTGAATATTCTGCTTTGAATATTCTTACTTCAACAGATCAGAAAAAGAGTATATACATAGGTGTGTTAGTCCAGTACTGCCTTCCACTTAACTTAAATGTGCTGATGAAATTACGTCACTTCCTGATCTCTTGAACCAAAAGTAGGATAAAAAAAAAGAAGAAAACTTTTCATTGTACTGAACTGGACTTTTAATTGTACCTGAAAACAGAACACAGTTATGAGAGAACAACTACCTTTATTTCTCTATACAATCCCCTGCTACACTAATGCGCTTACAGGGTTTCAAGGTTTAATGCTTGGAGACCATGAGGGAAGAAAGTTTTCTCTAATCTGACTTCCTGCTTCATGTCTGAAACCCTAGCCTCCAAGGAACTCCGTTAATGGCACAAACATGTGCAAATGGCTTGGAGTCAGGATTGTGCAGGGGATGTGGCAATAACTCTCAGGCGAGTTCCTGTAACATGCAAGGGGTGTCCGTGAATGACTGTGTGTATTCGCCACTCGCTGAATGTTCATGGGAACGACTACAGGGAGCTCCAGACAGGATTGTCATTCACGGACTACGGCCTCCTTTAAAACATTTGCATCATCACCTTACTGTGCTTGAAGTCTTCTGTAAACGTCAACTCGCATGGCGTAAGTGTCATGCTGCAATCGGGCTTGAAGAGCTCTCAAGTAGATTTATTTTTCTTTGATGTCCTTAGTTAGGGGTTGACATTTCACAATTAAGAGTTTTAATTAAACGCTGCGTAGGGCTCTACAGCGCTGTTTATCCTTGCATGTGTGTCGCATGACAATTCAAAAGATTCGATGGGAACAATGAAGAATCCCCATGAAGGATAAAAAATTACAAAAACATTCCCCATTGGTTTCCAAGGTTTGATTGGATCCTGAGTAACGTGTGACATTATGACAGGGACAATAGAGTCAGAGATGTAGGGCTTAATAATTAACTGTTTTTGACAGGAAACAATAATATGTAAGTTGCTGAGGAAGCATAAGTCTCAAATACCTAATAAAAACCAGACATGTTGCATTGTACTTCATAAGTGAATACACACAGGAATCCTCTTCTTCTCTTCTTCTGCAAGCAGTAAGCAGTTCTAGCTTAAAGCCCATTTGATCTTACAGATGCACTTCCTTTAAGCAGCTAGGGAGTTGGGTAAAAAATTTAATCATTAAGCTATAAACAAAAGCTTCGGTGAATTCATAAATCTCCGCAACACAAATTGCTACACTTCTACACTTCTATAGTCCATCTATTAACTTTTGATGTTATTATGGGGGAGTGAGTGTATAAATGTTGCACGGCCCATACAGGGAATACGCTGTAGTTCAAGCTACAGTACATCCATAAGGAGACATGGTGCTGTATGACGCAAACTTTGGAATGTACAAATGAGTTGGCTTGAACAACAAGCTCACCATAACACAGTGCTTCTGTTTCTGTATTTAATTTAATACACAGGCTGATATAATTGAAATGAATATCCAAAGTCTTTTGACTAGTCCACCTTTAGGTTGCTGAGGTTTAGGCATGGCACTAGTTGCCTGCAATAATAGAGAGAATACATTAATAGAGAGTGTGTGTGTTGCACTCACGTTGGCAGCCCTGCTTCCAGTGGTAACCAGGCAAGCATTCATCACACTTGGGGCCCATTGTGCCTTCTTTACACTGGCAGAATCCAGTGGTATTACAGCGGTCATGCAGGGAACCCATCTGGTTACAGCCACACTCTGGAGAGAAACCGAAATCAACGGAGAAAAATTTAATTATTAAAGATTGCATTCTTTTTGATGATCTAACTTTAATCCAACATCTGTCTGGAAATACGTTTAGATGTATGGTGTGAATTAAAAAGAAAATGCTGAAATACCTTAAATTGGGTTAAAAAATGTATAACACATTAATGGGATAATGCTAGGAAAGGATAATGCTGACTCATCAACTTCGTAGAAGAAATGTGGTCTAAAAACAATCATTAATCACACAATGTGATGAGAACTTTCAGGATTAGGACCAAACAGCTGTGTGGCCAAAAGAAAACAACTTGTTAGTGAAACTAATCAGAACAAAGATTTCACTTTGTTAGGGAGCATAAAGATTGGACTTTGGAGTGATTGAAAAAGGTCAGTGGCGGCACGGTGGTGTAGTGGTTAGCACTGTCGCCTTGCACCGCTAGGGTCGATTCCCGTCTCTGTGTGCATGGAGTTTGCATGTTCTCCCTGTGCTTGGTGGGTTTCCTCCGGGTACTCCGGTTTCCTCCCACAGTCCAAAGACCTGTAAGTTAGGCTAATTGGTGTTCCCAAATTGCCCGTAGTGTGTGAATGGGTGTGTGTGATTGGCACCCTATCCAGGGTGTACCCTGCCATGTACCCTAAGTCTCCTGGGATAGACTCCAGGCCCCCCGTGACCCTGAATACAGGATGAGTGAGAGTGAAAAAGGTCATGTGATGTGATGAGTCCAGATGGGTGTATCATGGTAAATGTACGCATCATGCATAGTGCCCAGTGTAGACGCCGCTACCTGTTATGATCTCTGATTGCGTCAGGTCTAGCTAGACGCAGCAACATTATGAGGCAATAAAATCAGTCAGCTGACGTCCTGAATGTACTGAATCACCACCTGGTTGTCCAATTCTTCTTCCCTGATCGAACAACCATATTCTAGGATTCAAATTGAGAACGAGTGGTTCTGGGAGGATGAATAATTTTCACATACGATGAATTGGCCACCACATTGCATGTAAATATTATTGCATACATGGCAGTGTATTAGGGTATTAGAACAGGAGCCTGAACATCACCACTCGCACACTACCCTAGCATTCCCCCCATTCTGCATCATGTCAATCGGAGCAGATTAAAAGCAGATTTTATGAACGCTTTTGAGGTTTGGGGGCAAATCTTCATATAAAGTATTTAAGGAAGTCTATATTCCTTTGCATTATCCACAGCGTTATCCTTAATTAATAAAGGTTCGCTCCATGTGGCAGTATTTTTTGTTTATCAGATAAATTATGATACAATTTTTTATACACCTTGCTGCATCTAATTTCTTTCACTTCTGTAGCTTATATTATGATTTCTCATCAGTATGACCATTTGCTGCATTTGAAACCAAAAATATGTCACATGCTGTTCTGTACACACCCACACACACACTCTCGTCGTCTAGTTCGACAGAGGAATTCCTGTAGTAGCCCATGCGGCAGTGCTGGCAGTTTTGTCCACGCGTGTTGTGCTTACAGCTCACACACGTGACAATGTTCAGGTAGTCTATGTAACTGCAGCGGTTGGAGTGGCCGTGACACTCACAGTCTGAAAAGAAAAAAGAAAGAGAATAAATAAAGAGCAGAAATTAAATACTTTTGAAAGCAAGTAGAAGAAATTTAGGAAAGAATTTGCAGATGAGGCGAGGGTGGGGTGATGGAAATGAATTAAATAAGAAAATGTAAAAGTCTAATAATGGAGAACAAAGTGTGCTGACAATGCAATAATTCATTTCATCTGAAGAGAACCTTACTTATTCAATGTGTGTGTTTTGGCAATGGGGGGGGGGTATGGGGGATTCAGCTTTGTGGAGCGATTGCGAACGATGAAAGCGATTTTCAAGTTTTTAGTTACAAGTCTAGGTCTTGATCTCTCCCCTCTCTTCATCTTCTCTTGTTCTACTTTCTTATTCCCTTTGATCAGAGAAAAACTAAGGGAATATCTAAGAGGCGCAATTGATTTATGATTCAAAGATGTGAATTTGCTGACTGGAGAAAATCTACAACGTCAGCTGCACTGGTGCATCAAGTCAAGTGAAGCAGCTGTTAACTGCGTGTAGATTGTGTAGTTGGTGTTCGGGATGTTCGGCTCTGTCTCTGTAGAGGATTCTGCCACTAAAGAGGTGGGTGTGCTCAGGCCTGGTGGAGATCTTAAGGCAGGTCAGAGTGGCTTCATGACATAAGTCACCTCACCATGCTCTCCAGTGTATCCCGAGTCTGTGTGTCGCTTTTATATGGGATGGTCTTATTAGTTTGTGGAATATTTTTGGAACCCTAATCAAGAACGTCCTGACCAAACTATTACTACTATTATATTTACTACTACTATCAATATTACTACTTCTTTATGGCAAGCCCTTTGAGCAATTATTTTTACATCACCAATATCAAATGCATTATTGTTAACTATTAAGGCTGTACATGAGGAATTCCACCCCATTAAAATTTTATGCTATAAAGCCTGGTCAGATTTCAGTGTTGTTGTTACCTGCTACCTCCTTGCTTTCCTTGCATCCCCTGTCAGAGACACACCCCACCGTCCCCCGTCTAAAGCCGCAGTGTAATTCATTATTGTGTAGTATGTTAGATGAGTTATTGTCCCTGGCTAACCATCACCACTGATATGGGAGTTAATTTTGAAGCATACATACAGTACTTCCTCTCGAGGTATTTCTGTTTATAAAATTAAATGTGACCATGTTGAGAGGAAAGAAAAAGCAATGAAGCAGAGGAGCTGCCAAAAATACATATAGTATCACTCAAAAGTTTGGACACAAGTTTATTATGTTCTACTTTCTATAACAATGCTGGATTTTTTTTTTCAAAGCTATAAAATCTCACATATGGCATTAGAAAATTAAGTAACAACAACAGTCAGCCGTTATTTTAGGACACGAAGGTCAGCTGTTCGAGAAAAGTTCTTGCAAGAACAGCATTGTCAAGTGCATTTGCAAAACCCCTTTCTCATGAAGACCTTCAAAGGAAAGCAAGACCAAAAGAGTTCATTTAGGGTTACCAGCCTTAGAAATCACCAATTAACAAACAGCACCTCAAATTAAAGTCGTTATGAGGTATTTACAGAGCATAAGTAGCAGGCACATCTTAATATCAACTGTTTGGACGCCTTGAACATTTTTTTACAATGTTTAAAAAAATAAAATCAGAAAACACCATGGAATTAGAAGGTGTGTCGAAACTTTTGATTGTTAGCATAGCATTGTGTTTCACTGGTATAAATAAATAAAATAAATAAATAAATAAAAAGCTGTGACAAGTTAATAGCTTTTGTTTCATTGCTGTTTATATACAACCAAGTAATTTCATGGTGCATATGATTTCATATTTTTTTTATGAATGGATACTAAGCAAGGAGATGGAAGTGAACAAGGGTAAAAGCTTACCAGCCTTTATAAGGTTAAATCACTACTACTATGAATACTACTACTACAAGTACTACAGCTACTACTAAACTAACATGTGTAACATGCCTACATAATCAAAACAAAATCCCTGGTTGAATCAAGAAAACTGTTTAATAAGGAACGCATAGTCTTGGTCCATCAAGCATCTGAATGCTACAGTTGAATTCTGGAATACGCTGCTTGTTAAAACGTGCATGTTAAAAGGGCTCTTCTATAAGTTCCAGATATCTACAGTATATATTTTAAATAATGAGATTTGAATATAATTTTTAATTACACAAACATTCAATATGATGGATATGACCGGATTGTTACATGCAATAAATGCAGCATAAAAAAATACAAAAAAATATCCATCCATATCCATACTGCTTATCCTGTGCAGGGCTTGGAGGGTAGAGCATACTCCACCGCAGGAAACTTCGAGCACTAGGCTGGACACACCCTGTATAAGGTGCCAACCCATCACAGGGTACAAGCACACACACAAACACATTCATACATTATGGGCAATTTGGAAATGCCGATCAGCCTACAGTGTATACTGTATCTGTGGACTGAGTGAGGCATCCATAATACTAGGTTCTCTTTATCTATCCATCTAATCAGCTTTCATTATCCATCCATTTATTCATCCTTTCTCACCTTTAAAGTCATCGTATATCACCCCTTTTAGCCCCTTAGGCTGGGTTCCTCCAGACAGCAGAAGCTTCAGTAGAGCTTTAGAGATAAAAATATTTTAATCCACACTGATAAAAATACACACACTAAACTCTACTCTGCCTCCTAATAAGAAATGAAGGTTACACTATCTCTACTCAGTCCTTTGTTACCTTTCTTATTCTCATGATCTTTGTCTTCCCTTTTAATCGCTCTATCATGCTCATTGTCAAATGCTCTCTTCTTCTCTTCCTCACTTTCAGAGAGATGACCTTCTCCATGCTCTTTCTCAAAAACATTCTCTCTTTCATCTTCTTCAGCATGATATCTTCTTGCATGATCTTTTGCAGAGGACCTCACCGTCGTGTCTTGACTTTCAAAGTGATGTGTTCCACCATGCTCGTCTTCTCCTTCCTCAGAGTGATGTCTCAAGTGTTCTTTCATAGTGTGTGTCTCTCTCATTTCTTCACCCACAGAGTGATGGCTTTCCTTTCTTTCTTCTTCTGTTTTTGAGTGATGTCCTCTCTCATTGTCTTTTTCAGGATGTATGTCTCTTTTTGTGTCTTCTTCAAAGTAATGTGTTTCCCCATGCTCTTTTTCAAACTGGCTGCTTTCTTCTTCTGCTTTTTCTTCTTCTTCAGTGTGATGTCTCCCATGTGAAGTAGTGTACACCTCACTCATTTCTTCACCTGTAGAATGATGTCTTCCCACATGACCAGTTTCAAAGGGTATCCCTCTTTCTTTCTCTTCTTCAGAGTGATGTCTTCCTCCATGGTGTTTTTCGGAAAGTCTCTCTCTTTTTCTCTCTTCTTCAAAATGATGTCCTCCACCATGCTCCTTTTCATACAGACTCTCACCTTCTACTTCAGAGTGATGTCTTCCACGCACTCTTTTAGTGTACATGTTCCTCATTTCCTTTCCTTCAGAGTGAAGTCTTTCCCCATGTTCATTTTCAATCAAGCTTCCATCTTCTTTTTTTTCAGAGAGATCATGGTCTTTTTCAGATGATCTTCCTGTCTTGTCTTGACCTTCAGAGTTATGTCTTCCTCCATGGTGTTTTTTAGGAAGTCTTTTTCTTTCTTCTTCAGGGTGATGTCTTCCCCCGTGCTCTTTTTCAAACATGGTCTCATCTTCTTTATCAGGGTGATGTCCTCCCTTATACTCTTTTTCAAACAGGGCCTCACCTTCTTCTTCAGGGTGATGTCCTCCCTTATACTCTTTTTCAAACATGGTCTCACCTTGTTCTTCAGGGTGATGTCCTCCCCCATGTTCTTTTTCAAACATGGTCTCACCTTCTTCTTCAGGGTGATGTCTTCCCCCATGTTCTTTTTCAAACATGGTCTCACTTTCTTCTTCAGGGTGATGTCTTCCCCCATGCTCTTTTTCAAACATGGTCTCACCTTCTTCTTCAGGGTGATGTCTTCCCCCATGCTCTTTTTCAAACAAGGTCTCACTTTCTTCTTGAGGGTGATGTCTTCCCCCATGCTCTTTTTCAAACAGGACCTCACCCTCTTCTTCATGGTGATTTCTTCCCCCATCCTCTTTTTCAAACAGTGCCTTACTTTCTCTTTCAGGGTGATGTCTTCCCCCATGCTCTTTTTCAAACAGGGTGTCACTTTCTTCTTCAGAGAGATGCCTTACATGTTCTCCTTTAGTGTCCTTGGCCTTTGAATCTTTACCTGTAGAGTGATGTCTTCCCTCATATACTTTTTCAAACAGACTCTCACTTTCTGGTATTCCCTCATGGTCTTTTTCAGAGAACTTCGCTGTCTTGTCTTTCCTTTCAGAGTAGTGTCTCTCTTCATGATTTTTTTCTGAAAGTCTGTCTTTTTTCCTCTCTTCTTCAGAGTAATGTCTCCCATGTTCTCTTTTAGTGTACATGTCACTTGTTCCTCGCCCCGCAGAGTGATGTCTTCTACTGTGGTCATTCTTAGAGGGTATCTCTCTTAATTCATGTTCCTCTGAGTGATGTCCTCTCCAGCGCTCCTTGTCGGGTCTTCCTCTGTCTTCCGCTCTTTCAGGTTGTTGTCTTTCCCCATGGAGATTTTCACTAGATTCTCCTGTCTTTTTTTGCCTTTCAGAGAAATGTCTTTCCCCATGGTCTCTTTCTACTCCTCCTTTGAAGGGATGTGTTCCCCAATGCTTGTTTTTAGACAGAGTTTCTCCTTCTACTTCAAAGTGATGTCTCCCATTTTCTCTTTCAGCGTACATCTTTCTTATTTCTTCAACCTCAAAATGATGTGCTCCTCCATGGTCCTTTTCTGATGGTTTCTCTTTGTCTTTCTCTTCTTCAGAGTGATGTCTACTCCAATGCACTTTATCAGAGTATCTCACTTTATCTTCTTCTGTTTCAGAGTGATGCCCTTGCCAGTGCTCTTTTTTAGAAAGTCTTTCTCTTTCTCCTTCAAAGTGATGTATTCTCCCATGGTCTTTTTCAAAAAGTCTTTGTAATGCAGAATGATGTCCTCCGCCATGTTCTTCTTCTACTTCTTCTTCTTTAGGGTGATGTATTCCATGTTCTATTTTTACATTCATCTCACTTGTTCTTTCAGGATGATGTCTTTCCACATGGTCTTTTTCTGATGGTTTCTCTTTCTCTTCTTCCAAATGATGTCTGCTCCAGTGCTCTATATCAGGGTGTCTCTCTCTGTCTTCCTCTTTTTTAGAGTAATGCCTTGCCCAGTGCTCTGTGGAATATCTATTGCTGTGTACTTTTTCAGAAGGCACCTCTTGTACTTCCTCTTCTTCAGGATGATGTCTTGCCTCATGCTCTTTTTCAGAAGACCATCTAGTCGTGTGTTCTCCTTCAGGGTCATGTCTGCTCCCATGCTTTTTTTCCAAAGAACTTTTTTCCTCTCCTTCAGAGTGATGTCTTCCCCTGTGGTCTTTATTATACACTCTTTCACGCTCTTTCTCTCCTTCAAACTGATGTATTCTCCCATGTTCTTTTTCTGAAGACCTCTCTCTTTCATCCTCTTCTTCAGAATGTTGTCTTCCTCCATGGTCTTTTTCAGATGCTATTTCTTTCTCTCTGACTCCTCCAAAGTGATGTCTTCTCCTAGGAACCTTTTCTTCAAAGTGATGTATTCTTCCGTGCTGTTTTTCAAGTGACCCATTTCGTTCAATATCTTCTTCAGAGTGATGTTCACTCCAGTGGTCTTCAGTGTGTCTCTTCATCTCATCTTCTCTTTCAGAGTGATGTCTTCTCTCATACCTGTTTTCAGTCGAACTCTCCCTCTTTTCCTCACCTTGAGATTGATGTCTTCCACTATGATCAGATGATTTCTCTCCTTCTTGCTCTCCTTTGGAGTAATGTTTGAAATCATGCCCTTTTTCAGTTGACCTCTGTCTTTCCTCCTTTCTTTCAGAGTGATCTCTTCTTCCTTGTACTTTTTCAGAGGTCCTGTTTCTCTCATCCTTTATTTCAGGGTAATGCTTTTGCCTTTGCTCTCTTCCTTCTTCACCTTCTGCATGATGTTTCCCCCCATGTTGTTTTTCAATTAACCTATCTATAATTTCTTCGAAGTGATGTCCCCATGTGTGCACTTTTTTAGAGGGTCCCTCCATCTCATAATTTTTTTTAGAGTGATGCGCACTCCCATGTTCTACTTCAGAGGAGTTCCTGATTTCTTTCTCTTGTTCAGAGTGATGACTTCCCCCATGCTCTTTTTCAGCAGGCTTCTCTCTGTCTTCCCCTGCTTCAAAGTAATTTCTTCTTCTATTATCTTTTTCATAGGGTCTTTCTCTTTCTTCGTCTACTTCAGAGTGATTTCCTCTCCCATGCTCTACATCAGTTACCTTCCCAGTTTCTTTCTTACTTTCAGGATAATCTCTTCTCTCAAGTTCCATTTCAGGAGACCTTTCTCTTTTGCCCTTCCCCTCAAAGTAATGTCTTTTCCCATGCTCTTTCTCAGAGGGCTCCTCTCCTTCATTCTCACCTTCAGAGTGATGCTTTCTCCCATGTTCCTCTCCAGGATACTCCTTTTTCTCTTGTTTAATCTCTTCCTCACTTCCATAGTATTGTCTGCTCTCATGCTCTTCTTTATAAGACTTTTCTTCCTCCTCCATTCCTCCTTTCTCACCAATATGATCTTCTTCTTCTTTTCTTTGATGGTCTGATGGTGGTAATTTGAACTTCAGTCTACAAATATTCACGTTGTAATGTTTTCGTAGAACTGGTCTCAATTAAGAATTGAAATATTTAATATAAACAATATGAAACATGGCTTTATCTAAGGTTGTCTCAGTGGGTGTGTGACTGAGCTTTTCTCCCAAGCCTATAATTATTATGCCTCAAATAAAATTATAGCAACAAAAATTTTAAGCAAAATAGATAGTGAGGTAAAATTCCTCAAATTTTGCAAAGGAACTCAAAGAATGTGGTACAAAATAGTTTTCTTTAGTCATCAAGCACTAATGTTACAATGAGGAATGTACTGTACGCCATTTGCTTCAACCAATAGAGGCTTTAGCAAACACTAAGTAATGTGTATATGTCTTATACGAGGGAGTTCAAGTCAAACTGGGAATGGTGCATTTGAATGGCGCAAACGTTTTAAATGATAATTCTGCCTGAGGTAGATCGAAGCCCACTGCAGTTGTTTCCATGAATATTCAACGAGTCGAACAGTCTCAGGAAAAAACAATTACCTGGTTTGATCACCACAGGCATTCTGTTTTTGCAGGACAAAGCACAACTACCCACCACACCACTTCCACATTACAGGAACTCAGCTGGGAGTTACTGACACATCCCTGTACAATACTGAGCTCACTCCAAGTCAATTCCACATGTTTGGGCCATTAAAAGAGTTCTTGTAAGACCAGCATTTCAGACATGAAGCAGGCAGTTTCACCATGGCTCTTGCATACTGAGAAAACTTTACTTTTTTTGATGGCATCTAAGCTTTAATGCAATGCTGGGATGAGTGCTTTAGCGTAGCAGGGGATTATACAGGTAGAGAAATAAAGATAATATTTACTCTTATAACAGTCCTGTTATGCTGCACAATCAAAAGTCCCTGTTTGAGTCACACTGGGATGCCCGCTCTCTTTCCTTCTTACAGATAAGAAATCTAATGGCACCAATGCAAACTTGTTATATTTGGTACTTTGGCTTGTACCCATGCAGCAGTGCTACTGCTTGGGGCCCTGCACACCACTTGAGACAGCCCTAGCTATATTGCCACATTGTTTTAAAGACATAAATATTATGACAAGCCAAGAATTAACTTTAAAACTGTTGCTAAATGTGACTGTCCTCTGAGTAATTCTAAACTAACTCAAAAGTCTTACTTACCAACATCTGTAAATATTGTAAGGCAAACTTCAAGTTTTTTTTTATGTTTCTATTGCTGTTTATTTTTTGACACAGAAAGTGAACTTATACCTTTCGTCTCGCTGTCACTCTCTTTTTCTTTGACTTTCTCGCCTTCATTCATTCCTTCCCCACCATATTTTCCCAACGGCCCCTCATTTGTTCCAGAATCCTCTGAAGGTGTCGCGGGACAGGCATAAAGGCAATGCAGATGATAATGATGACAAGGATCATGACAATATCCTTACTCGTTTAGTCTCATACAACACACAAACATAAAAAATGTGTTTAGACAAAAAATGTGTTTAGAATTCTGCTTAATCTGTGCACCCTAAAACACACCACTAAAGCGAACAGTTGCTTTTTCTTCTAATGCACCAAACTAGTACTAGTATTCCTACACAACAACTAATTAAGGAGAATGTTATTCATGATATCAGAGGAGAAAAATATCGAGTATATTTTTATTATAGGTCATATTTTCCACCACAAAAACGGTAACTCCAACAAATTACTTGTTGGTATTAACCAAATGACTATATATGCAGGGCGTTCAAGTCAAGCATGGACTTTCTTGGTGTCAAACCAAGATAGAAGACTTACTGTACTAGGTCTGGTGTGAAGCACTCAGTCAAGTTACTCTAGTAGAGTAGAGTTGATTCAGGTGTGCAGGAGACGATGACTGGAGAAAAAAAGGAGTGGAGTACAGAGCAGGAAGTGCTAGGAAAATTAATGTGTTGAAGACTCAGCTCGATCAGGCAGATCCGTGACACGTTCAGCGAGTAAAATGCTTTAATCCTTGAAAGTCAATGTATAACTTGTCACCGACTTGCTGTACAGACCTGACCTCGCGCCAAACCAGTTCACATGTTTGTGTTGTTAAAGGAGTTCCTGGGAGGCCAGCATTTCAGACGTGAAGCAGACAATCTGATCATGACTTTTACCACCTTGATGGTATCTAAGCACTAATGAAACGCTGGGGTAAGTGCATTAGTGTAGCAGGGGATTATATCGAGAAAGGAAGGGAGTTTTACTCTTATAACTGTGTTCTGGTATTCTCCACAATCAAAAGTCCTGGTTTGACTTGAACGCCTCAAACTCGAACTCTACTGTATATTCTAGTTATTGTAAAAGAAGTGAATATATAAAACAGGGTCTGTAAACCATCAGCTAGTTTGGGAACTACTCATGTGGAAGCTTCTCTGCTTGATGACCATGAACACCAGCAACGAAACATTTTCACAATACACAGAAGCAGCACAGACTTGTAGTCATACAAATACTAATATATCAACACATTCTCTTACTTTTCCTGCTACCAGTAAACATCAACAACAAGATTTAGTTAACATCCACTCACTCACTATTACACCAGTTACAGCAAAACACAGTTTTCCACTCCTACAAACCAAGAAGAACAATATCCACAAAAATATCTCTATACTACCAACAAACCAGTCATTTCCACACTATTTTATTAAATAAATTAAACTCAAGGATCTTATTGGTACCTTTTTCAGGCTTTCTCTCGTCTTTCTCTTTCCTGGTATTTGGGTGTTATTTGGCGTGCTTAATTACGAATGTAAGGATAGGAGGAAAATAGTATATAATAAAAAGAAAAACATTGAAATGAAAATGCTGATCTAGGACCAGTTTTGCAAGATCAGCTTTCACAAATGATTTATATATTATATAAACAAATAGTTTGATCTGAAACTATATACTGTACTAGCAGTTTGGTAGTAGTTTGGTAAATAGTGCAACAAAATAGAAAAAGCACTTCTGTATTGCAAACCCTGTTTTTCCTCCTCATTGTAGATATTATTTAGATGCTGCATTATACAGTAAGAACACTGTTCTCACTTCCCCTGTCTCCGGTGTTATGAGTGAACAGTGCTTCCAAGTTGTTCAGTCAACTCTGAGATAATAGCAGACAGAAATTCATTGATTTCAAGAGAATATGCTGTTATTATTAAGTTTAATTAAATTGTTATGTAGCTTCAAATTCAAATCAAATTCAAATTGTATTTTATCACGTACAAAACCATACACAGCAGGATATACAGTACAGCAAAGTATGACTGTTTGTAACCTAAAAATGAAAAATAAGATAAAATAAGAAGATAGCAAGATAGATTTTTCAACAAAAAGAGAAGTGGAAAAATTTTACTAAGAAATGTGGAATTTAAAATCTACAAATTTACAGATTTGCAGCATACTGTATCAGGGATATAAATATGTTCCTAATCCTCAAGAGATCTAAGTGATCACATGGGTAGCCATAAATGATAAATAATGTACAATAACTAATGAAAAACATTTACATTTACGGATTGTAAAACAACACACGCTCTATTCTATTTTTTTTCTCAATGAGATCAAAACTGATCTCTGGGTTCACACTCTTCTCTGGGTTAGTGCTGACCGAAATAACCATTCTCTTTTTAATAAAGCTTTTAGAGGTTTTTATAGGTAAGACACCTGGACATTGATTTTTTTTTTTATCAACTGCAGAGCACACACTTATTTCCCACATTGCACTCTTTCAGTCCTATTCCCGTGACACCTTGCAACAATTTCTGTCCTCTCAGCCTCAGCTCTTGCTGACTCAGCGAAATCGTGTAAACATTTTATTTCTCTTTTTATCGCTCTCTCAGCATCTCCTTTCGGTTTTTCTGTTCATTTTGTCTTTTGATCATCCTTCAATTTAGTCTTTTTTTCATTTCCAGAATCCTTCACCACAGTCAAGGCAAGGCTACTGCAGAATCACTGACTGTATCATTTATCAATCTTAATTTACTTACCAGAACAATTTGAGAACTGTAAAGGTGCAATGTTAATATTTGAATGTGCAACCTTAAAGCATCTCTTTCTGACTAAACCCTGCTATGCCGCATAGAGATGCAAGGGATGACACAGTCAAGGGAACACACTCAAGATTATTCCTCCCTAAACATACACCTTGTGGAATACAGAAAATTACAGTTAGTTTTCCTTCTTCCCTTCATGCTTAGTGAAGGACTTCAAGACAAAGCTTGATAAATTAAATTTTTTGGATGTTCACTCATTCTGGCAAAAACGTATAAACATGCAAGTGTACTTCGGTAGGGAAACAATATTTCTACTGTGAAAGACTGTCAAATTGGATTTATCTCATTTTGTAGTTAAACCCATAGAGTGTACACACTATGTCCTTTTTTATTATTCGAAAGCCTTTTCATTTTAATTTTCTACTGAACTCATGACTCAGGAAGGAATTGCATATTTTGCTAAGAATTATATTAAAGTAACTAAAACTACAACACAGGCTTTTAAAACACTGAAATGTAGATTTGTTTTTGCATTAGAATACATCAATATTGCTGGAACGATGCAATGCGACGATGAATCAGCCCTCCAGAACGGGATTTGCTTTAACCTGATACACACTGGACACTAGTTATTATTCAGGTCCAGCAGCTGCGCTACAAATAGCAAATTAAGCATGTGTGCGTGTTTGTGCTCGAATCCAATAGCAGCACTGAATTAATGCTGTTAACCACTTACTGTCACTGCTATAGGATACGATAACGATAAATCATGATTATTGTTAAAATAATGAAACCTCTATCGATATTTATAGAAAAAATAAAACTGGACAAATCAGGCAGTCTTTCATCATTTCTTAACGCTGATACGGCACATCAATGTCAACATTATGCTCACAGCCTGTACACGTACCGATCTACACATTTTTCCTTCCCTTTACCGCACCCAAACACACACACACAGACTTGTATTACCTGTCAGTATTTTTGAAGCTCTATCTTGCTTCTCCCCTTATCCATTTTTCATTTCCCTCCATCAACTATCCTCTTTAGCCTGTCCACCTTACACAACATTAAGTTTGATTTATTTGGCTCTATGAACTACCCATTTATCAGTGTTTTTCATTCTGGGTGTGAGTGTGTGCGTGCGCGTGTGTGTGCTGATTGTGTGATTATGCACTGTTTATATGCTTCTGTGCACTTCCAGAAACGAGAAATCCCAGCTCACCCAGCTTCATTCAATATGCGGGTGCTGTTTAACGAATTAGCTACGAATACAAGTGTGTATTAATTTTCCTTATTGCATATGACTATCCACAATTCTCTGCACAGGACAAATGTCATCACACTATGGGAGTCACTGAGACAGTAGTCAGCTGATTTGGTGACTTGCTGATGATGCTATTTTAAGAGTTATGGGTTTAGAAGGCAGCAATTCAATAACTATGAAGGGTTAGCATTAGGGTTAATGCAGCAGATGGGTGGTCGTTGTTGACAGCGTAGGGACCATTTAATACACTCTGTGTTCCTTTTTGGTGTTATCACCATACTAAAGGTGAGTGTATTTTATGTTATAATTACTGTATCATGATGCTTAAAAATAAGCTTTGTTTTTTTGTTGATTGCCGCGTCAGCACGATTTATGACAAGATCTTTGCTGAGATAATCTGCTTTACCTGGTCATGCCACACCCTATCTACACCCTGTTTACACATCAGTGGTCTCTTATAAGGTGTGTGTAATGCCTGCATATTGTCATCACATTCTTTTTGTTTAATTCCTCATCATAAGAAAAGTATCGCCTTTAACATAAGAAAAAAAGATTTTTTCTCTTAGAATAATAATCCAGGATCAGGTTTACATAAATGTAAGATTCCTGAGAACATGCCTCATAAATCCTGTAAATACAGTAGTTAGCAGTAAGCTATTATATGTGCTAATTACAAGCAGCTGTAGTCTAAATTAACTACAGCTTTTCAACAATTTCAATACATGTATCTGTAATTTAGATAAACAGGATATACTGTATTTACTACCTTAGGACAGAGATGAAAAAAAAAAACACATCTACATTCAGGTGGAAGTCTTTAAACAGGTAGGAATCAGAAAATTTTAGTAGCTGCACATTTATATACAGTAGGGCCCCTACTGTACATATGAACATTCAAGTTATGAACTTTCCAAGATACGAACATGCATTCGCGCATGTTCAATCAAGGAAGTTATATCACATATCCGGTGTACATTGTCATGTGGTGCAAGCATGCATCTCAGGAAGCTGGTAGTGCTGAGAAGCATCAGGCAATAACGATGGAGACAAAAGTGAAAACAGGTGAGAGGATGGAATGAGGTACAAAAAAAGGCAGATATTGCTCATTCTTTAATCATTGTCTCGATTCTAAAAAACAAAGACAAGATCATGGAACATGTTTGCTTTTTTTTTACTCTGTATAGCTGAATATGTTTCATATTAGTAACTAGACAATGTTTTTTTGGACTTACGAGCTAATTGGACATAAGGACGAACTCTCAGAACGGAACTTGTTCGTATGTTGGGGACTTACTGTGTGTACATATACTGTACTACATGTGTGTTTCTGTGTTTGAGATTATTCATAAACATTCAGAGATATGAAATTATAGCACAATTGGATAAAAATTGATGCTCTCTACAGTATCCAGTACTTCGCTGTAACTCTGGTATAAGAGAGTTTTGATATGTTTTTCACTATGTAAGCAGGTTTTCCTCTCCACGGATGGCAGGCTAGTAACAATAAACAGAAATCCCTGTTGTTTGCTCCTCTATGGATTTCACAGGACTATACATAGTGCTCAACATTTTCTGCTTCATTCTTTTCAATTCAACATGAAGCTGTCTATGAACCCATAAAGCCTAGCTCTGAAATTTAGGCCAAAAAGAAAAAGAAAAAAAATCTCTGACCAATTAGTCAGCTGCGCATGGCGATTATTTACATTAATAATGACATTAGTATTCGTGTGGTATTACGGGTTTACCACTCTTCCCAAATCCTTACAGTACAGTATGGTACACTACAAGCGTGTGATGACTAAGTAGTGTAATACTACATACTGTAATATACACACACCTGTCACTTCATTAGGGACTCATCACATGGCAGGAACACAATGCAATAAGGTTCAAGGTCACAACACTCAGTTAACGTTCACTTCAAAATTGTAATCTCAGGGACCTTGACTGTGGCATAGCTGTTGGTACCCGACAGGCTGGTTCTAGTATTTCAGGAATTGCTGATCTCAGAAGAGACACTTTGCTGACGAGAGAGGCCACAGGAGAATGGAAAGCTGGTTCAAGCTGACAGGAAAGCTATAGTAAGTATACGAGTGTATGGAGTTAAGCAGAAAAGCATCTCAGAATGCACAACATGTCAAACCTGGAGGTTCACTGGCTACAACAGCGGGATGCCACATCAGGTTCCACTCCTATCCACAGTGATCACAGGCACTCACTGATACTTGACAGTTGAAGTATCAGCATATGACCTTGTCTGAAGAATCGAGATTCCACTACACATTTCAGAAATTGCATGAAAAACAGCATGGAAAAAACGTATGTCAATATTTCAGGAAGGTGAATGTAGGGAATGTTTTTTTTGGGAACCTTTGAATACTAACTTAGCACTGATTGAATTCCACAGTCCACCTGAGTATTGTTTCTGACCAGGTCCAGAAATCTGTGCAAAAGTCTTAGCCACCCCATATTTCTTCTTTTTTTTTCAATGAAATCTTGAGAAATAGTTTTTCAGATCTCCTGAAGGACTTTTTTTGCCTCTCATTTCCAGTCCAGTCCCTGTACCTGAGCAGCTTCAGAGGAATGGTTTTGTTTGTTAAGCCACACAGTGTCCTATGAATAATTTAAGCATAAAAATCTAACTTAAGGCATGGACCAGTGAGAAAAAGGTACAGATGGTGACAGATGTTCAAGCCAACAATCCATAAACTGGTGATGTAAACTGAATGTTGCATGGCTGGTGCAGACAAGAGGGGAAATGAGGTTGCTGCTGAGGTTGCTATATAAACAACCAGATTTTAAATTGATACATTTGGTACCATTTCTTAAATTTAACATGTATAATTAAATTGAATTTAATATGAAGATATGAGGTATGGTTCACAGATTTTGCCTCGTACTGTACACCCCTTAATGGTTCATCTGCAACATACAGTAATAACACAACATCTCCCAAAGCATGTACACTCTCAGACTGCTTTCACAAACACAACAGTGAATTCAGTGTACCTTAATGACTTACTGACTCTCAGTCGCCTAACCCGATGGCGCACAATTGGGATGTCGTCATGCAATCATACAGTACGTAAATGAGGTCAAAATTCTGAATCTAAAAAGTCCGCAAAAGTAAGTAAAATTGCAAATCTCTATGCATGTGCACAAGAAAGAATTATTATCATGCTATAAAAATCACACAAAGCGTTTCTACAGCTTTGCTACAGCGCTAAATGATCATCTAAAGATTAAACTTCTCCCACCTTTAGTGAAGTCCAGAGTTGCATTATCGGTATCTGTGTCTGAGTAAAAAGCAACAGTAGTCGTTTAGTACCGCTTTGATTCACAGTATGTGTGTTACACATTGTTTTAGAAGGCAAATCCGTCACACACTGATATACACTCTATGCTCAGCTCGTTAGGCACAACATAACACAATGGCACATTGGCATGTGCATGTCCTGGATCATGGTGCGCGTTCAGTGTAGGACAACAGCGCAGACGTTTAGATCAGGGAGTCTGAGCTCCAGTCATGTGGAACTGTACAGTTTCAAGCTTTCAGTGCTCCTAACACACACCTGCTGGCAGTCAGACAGCGCTGGTGATCATTAGCTGCTGAGCTGGAGCAGGTGCGCTGGGAGCAAGAAGAGCTCAAAATTGTGCGGTGCAGTGGGGCTGAGGACAGGAACTGAGAAACCCTGGTTTAGTCCTTGGGGGGAAAGGAAGAGGGTGATTTATGGGTTTAAATGTACTCAATCCCTCACTCACTCACTGACTAGATTAATTCGTCTAGTGCATCTAAACTAATAGATTATACTTTAGTTCAGACATAGTGCCTATAACAGGTAGAGTGGGTGTGTTAATGGAGGTGGTAGTCATGGTAACCATTGTTATGGTGGCCTCTGCAATGGTAGTACATGGTGTTGCATCAGTTGCGAGAGATGTCTTTTATGGAAAGAATCTTGTTAAAAACTGCAAATTGATATGAAACAGATATCAAAGCATAAAGATCTGTGAACCTTTTGGAACGTCTACAATTGATTTATTTCGGTGCTAAAGTCACAATGTCAAACCGGATTGTATCCCACAGGAACATCCTCCCTTAGCTATGTGTGTGGTGTGTGTGTGTGTGTGCGCGCACATAAATCCATCTCTGAAGTGGTTCCAGAGCTGAGGGCGTGTCCTTAGAGAGAATCACTAATCACTCTCCTTCTGTTCCGCCCCTCTGGGATCGACCCCATCCTTCCGTTCACTTCCTCTCTCTCTCTCTCTCTCCCTCACTTCCCACGCAAGTTCCTTGTCTTAATTGTAATTTCTTTTAATCCTGTCTTTCTCGCCTCCTCTCGTACCTCGTGCTCTCTGAACTGCACTCTACGCTCCTAAGCTACTGCTGATGAAATACATGAGACAGATGGCCTATTAAAAATGAAACAATGAGAACGGAGCAACAACCAAAAAAAAAAACATCAGACGGCAAATAAAAAGAGAAAGCAAGAGAGTGAGCGGGGGAATGAAATTGAGAGATGAAGATGGCAATGTCTGGTTTATACTAAGGGACGGTTGTACTTACTAGACCCAGGGGAAGTACCAGTCTGAGCACCTGAGACAGGACAAAGAGGAATACACACAGAAGAGAGATATATTAAACTTACACCACGACTCTAACAACAGCCTTGATCATGCTGTGAACTGACAGATCTGTGTGAGCTAAAACGCCCTGCAGCTCTTGCATGTGTGTGTGTGTGTGTGTGTGTGTGTGTGTGTGTGTGCAGGAGTGAGAGGGAGTATGTCAGCTCGCATTGAGCTTTGTAACTTGTTTAAACTCTCCTGCATGGTTTGCGGAATGTGTGTGAAATAAGATGACAACGTGTGTCTCAAATAAAACTGACGTATAATGCTGAAATTAAATCGGAATAACGTTATTAAAAAACGTTAAACAGATTTCTAAGAATTTTAAGATTTTAAGAATCTTTTGAAGTCTGCGCGAGTGTGTGTTACTCACATGTGTTAGGCGTGCCGATAGGAATTGGCAGGTAGGATCCTGCTTTCCAGATTTTGGCTTTGAAGCCTTTTTTGCAGCGCTGGCAGTCCTGGCCTGTGGTGTTGTGCTCACACACACACTGCAGATTCCCGTCCACCAACACACACAGGGAAGCGTGCAGGTTACACTTACACCTGCGGAGAAAGACAGGAGGAAAATCAGACATGACTGCCACGTATGCAGAAAACATTTTTATACCTGGAAGTGTGTGTGTGTGTGTGTGTACGTGTGTGTGTGTGTGTGTGCGTGTGTGTGTGCGTGTGTATGTGTGCTAAGCAGCAGCTATGGGTTTCTGTCTTTACACACACATTATTACACAGCAAGATCCTTCGTGCCAACTCTTAATGGATCCTCTAAACACTCTTTTCTCTCTCTCTCTCTCTCTCTCTCTCTCACACACACACACACACACACACACACACACACACACACACGCGCGCACACACACACACACACACACACACACACACGCACACACACAAACAACAGCAAGGACAGAAAGGTTAAGGGTGTGAGCTGGCAGCATTGATTTAATTTGGAAACCTATAAATACATAAATATTTTCAAAGTTGCATCTTGCACTCTAATCCCACCGAAGCACAGCTGATGGAATTCAGAAATGCACCTGATGTGTGTGTGTGTGTGTGTGTGAGAGAGAGAAAGACAGAGCTCAGGTGTGCAGCTGTCATAAGGCTCAATGTAAGACCGAGTAGGCCTGATTTTAAATGAGCCATTTTCACTTGTGTGTGTGTGTGTGTGTGTGTGTGTGTGTGTGTGTGTGTGGGTGTGTGTGCTTCTCTGCTACAGTACAGTTCTAGTTTGTTCTGCAAAAGTGCACACACATCTATCAGCATCAAACTATGGGGTGCCATAGTCCCGCACCCTTGACTGACCTTCAGCCCTCTCTTTCACTCAGTCTAGTCATCATAAAAACCTCAAAACTGTATTTTCTATTTCAGCATGTATTTTTGGCCATGATGATATTTCAGAATATTTCAGAACTATAATACAATATGATGTGATATCCGATCTTTCCTCCTTCTCTGTGCCCTAGTGTCTGTGTGGAAAGCGTAGAACGCTGGAGTGTACTCTGTTGCTCACTCTGTAGGGTGCTCTGTAGGGCACTACTCCTGCTGTTATTAGAACACGAGCTTGATTGGGCACAGAGGGCAGCTGGGTCAGCAAAACCAACCCTGACCATCTGGCATACATACATATACACACACACCCACACACACACTTTTATCATCTCTTTAACCTTTCATTAACATGGACATACACGCTATCATCACATTATCCCCATAATAACACATACACACTCATGCTTAAAAAGTTATTTTAATTCTATGTGTTTTTGTGTAAAAACATAATAAAAATGATTTGATCATAGTGGGTCTGATATTACGTAACCACAACCACAATTAATCATTAGCACGTTATTAATTGATCATCTGCAAGTGTGCAGACCTCTATAAAACCAGATGTTTTCGCAGTTTGCTGGTCTGGAGCATTAACACAAGGCCAAGAGAGAGGGTCTTAGAGAAGCCATTGTTGCTACACGTCAATCTGCAAAGTGTTATAAAAACCATTTCCAAACAATTTGATTTCAACATTCTACAGTGAGAAAGATTATTCACAAGTGGAAAGTATTCAAGACAGTTGCCAATCTTCCCCGGAGTACACGTCCCAGCAAATTCACCCCAAGGTCAAGCTGTGCAATGTTCAGAGAAATACAAAACGAGCTGCTCTCAGACCCTACAGGCCTCACTGAGCATGTTAATTATTAAAGGCCATGACAGCAATTAGAAGAATATTGAACAAAAACGGTTTGTTTGGAAGGATTGCCAGAAGAAAACATCTTCGCAAAGTTTGCAAAACTGCATCTGAACAACTACAAGACTTCTAGAACAATGTCCCCTTGACAGACTCCCATAGTGGAGTTGTTTGGCCTTAATGCCCAGTGCCATGTTTGGGGAAAACCAAACAGCATTACAGCAGAAACACCTCAAGTCCATTGTCAAGCACGGTGGTAGAGGGGTGATGATTTGGGTTTGTTTTGCAGCCACAGGACCTGGGCACCTTGCAGGCACTGAGTTGACCATGTACTCCTCTTTATACCAGAGTATCCAAGAGGTAAATGTGAGGCCATCTCTCTGGCATCTAGAGCTTGGATGAAATGGCTTGGCTGAAAAATAAAAGCATCAATGTTCTGGAATGGCTTTGTCAAGTAGTTATTAGCAGGAGGGTAAAACTGTTACTGAGGTACATGATCCGTCTATGTGTCAACATTTTGGGGAAGTACTGTATGGATGGGATGGTCAGATGTCCACATGCTTTCAGCAGTATCAAGTACATGTAAGATCAGTGTACTTAATATTAGATTTTATAACCAGTTTTGTGGTGCCACAGACCAGCGGGCACCTCAGGACAATGGACAGTGCCTCTACAGCACCTGTTCAGAAAAAGGATATGTAACATTTCAGTCTTTATTAATGCATAAAAACACATCTTTCTTTCATTGAGCCATGCTCCATATTTGTGTAAATGGTCATCATGACATGCCTCAAGACCTTGCAGTAAAGGCCATGGTACACACATGATATTTGCTGTTCTCACAAGAATCTACAGTATAGTAAGTCACATGAGGGATAACATTACATAGACAGCAGATAGACAGCATCAGATAGGGCACCATAAAACTGTGTGTGAATGAAAGAGGCAATTATTTATCTTTAAAACAGACAAAAAACAATTGGAAGCTTAGCCTTATTTCACTCTTTGCCTGGCATTTCTCTCTCACTTTTCCACTCTTTCCCTCCAACGTCTCTCACAGCTTGCATTTAGCACTGCGCTGGTGATCTGACTAATTCACACACCCTTACTCATACACTGCAATCCACCTCTCTACCTCTCTCTCTTTCCCTCTCTTAGTGATGTAATACAGTGCTTGTTGTTCTATGCATAGGAGGACATGAATGCATGTCATATTCACTATGGTAATAACTAAACTAAAAAAAAAAAAAACTGGTAATATGTTTAATCTTTCAGTGCCCAGTTTTGATAAGCCTGCACTATTGTAGCTTCAGACTCCTTGTCTATTAGGAAAAAATAAGAATATTAATGTAAAAAGAAATAGCAAAATTCATGCATAGTGTAGTTAGTGCTTCAACAACAAAAATAGGTGGATATTTCTAACCCAGGTAAAATATTTTCTTTGTTAATTCCAAATTAGAATGACCGAAGAGGCTCAGAGCTCAATGCAGTAGAGTCGACCGCCTGATCCTTGAAAATCGATGCATAAGTTGTAGCCAGCTTGCAGAAGATCTGTCTTTGGGGACATCTATCTATGGGAATATTACACATAATCATTCACGAATACCACTTGCACATTACACGACCTTGGCTGGGAGTTATTGCCACATCCCTGTACAGTCCTGATCTCTCTCCAAGCCATTTCCACATTTTTGCGCAATTAAAAAAGTTCCTGGAAAAAGATGGCAGCGTTTCAGACACAAAGCAGGCAGGCCAATCATGGCTCCAGCATACTGAGAAAACTTTCCACCTTGATGGTACCTGTATCCAAGCACTAGTGAAATGTTTGGATAAGTGCATCAGTGCAGCAGGGGATTATATAGAGACATAAAGGTAGTCATACTCATATTGTATGTGCATCACATTCCAGAGGTGGACTCCCTTTTGCTGCTGTAAAATCCTTTACTCCTCTGGGCAGCATTTCTGCTAGATTGTGAAGCAGGCTGTGGGGATTTGTGGTCATTTAGCTTTAAAAGCATTAGTGAGGTCAAGCACGGTCAATGTTCCAGTTTATCCCACATTCCAGTTGATTCCAAAGGCGTTCAGTGAGGAGAAGGTCAGGGGTCTGTGCAGACCACTTACGTCCTTTCGAATCTAACCTTGACACACAATGACTTCATGCACCTGGATTTGTGTGCAGGGACACTCTCATGCTGGAACAGGTTTGGATCAGTTAGCCCCAATGAAAGGAAATCTGTGGGAACATTTTGGGGATTGGATGGTCATATGTCCATATGTTCTTGGGCGTATCATGTAATTGTTATACCAGTGTTATTAATATTAGATTTTATGACAAGTTTTGTTGTGCCCCAAAACTGCGGAGACCCCTCAGGACCATGGACAGCGCTTCTATAGCAGCGGCTGGCCTAGCACCTTTTCAGACAAAGGATACTGTATGTACCATTTATCATCCTTCAACCATCTTTCTTTCATTCAGACATGCCTCATCTTTTTGTAAATGTTCCTCGCGGTTTTTCACGGTTTCATGTCTCAAGACCGTGCAGTAAAAGCGAACGTACACATGTGATATCTGCTGTTCTGTAGTGAGTCATGTGAGGTATAACATTACTTAAGAGGTTGCAAGATAAGGAAATTCTTCCCACATTAGCAATGCTGGAAACCAGATCACTTTGTTTGAAATAATTAAAAAAGATGGGGGTTGGAAATATTGGGGAAAATACTGGGAAAAAAACTATCCAAAAATCAAAACGTGAATATGCAGAAACTTTGATATGTTCATTTGTGCTTAAAATTTTTCCTGTAACCGGTGAGAGAGAAAATATGTTTGTGTGTGTGATGCAGTTGGTATGGGGTTTAGCATATGGCTCAGCTTGCACGTACACACTTGCCATCAATCTTTCTCTCTCTCTCTCTCTCCCTCTCTCACACACAAATACACACGCACACACAAACTCTACCCTAGTTCAAATGCTTTAGTTTAGTTTGGTTTGAAAGTGCACTAAAAAGCGCAGAGTGAATAAAGCTCCACCTGCCTCCTGAGCTTTATGTGAGAATTGTTTCGACTGCATTAATAACATAAAGTTTTTATAAGAATAAAAACTTATTTGGCAAGTCTTTAACATTGGCTACACAATGAGCTTTGTACTTTATTATCAAGAAATGCTCTTTCATTTCTAAATTTCAATAATATATAATAATAATAATAATACAATTTTCTAGATAGCTATGATAGGAGGTCACTTTAACTGCTGCGTTCTAGTAGTTAGTACCAGATACTTGTCCGTGTGTGTATCCGTAACTGTTCCGTGCTATTCAGACTTGTTCTGGGTTGAAAGTGAGCTGCAAAGCCTACTAGGGTCGACCTAGATCAATTTCTAGATTGATTTCTGTGGGCTGAGCGCATTTAAACCCAGTAAACATTAGGGAAAGGGGTTTATGTCTTTCCAGGAGTGTAACAATAAAAAACTGGAATCAGGATCAGTGAGAGCTCAATATCTCTCAAACAAGAAAAAACAAGAAGTCTGCTTAATCAGCTCTCAAGCTACAGCCCATATAGCAGTTGAAGAAACAACCTGACAACCTGACACTACAATGGAATGCTTCCCTTTCGATTATTATGTTTAAAGAACTCAAATCTGGTGACTTTGAATCTTACAGTAATTTTTAAATTGATATACAGAAACAAAGCTTTATATTTAAGTTTCTGTGTAGGACAACATATGTGAGATACAATTAAAATTTTACTGAGGTTGGCACTGGAACTTGTGTGAAGACAAGAGATTTGTGATTGATTTGTCCACCAGATGTCAGGAATTGGTTAATCAGGCTTGGTGTCTGCGCAGATGTTCAGACTTTAAACAACAAACAACACTTTACAAACAACACTTTAGCCAGTGAAGAACTGAACAGTAAATGAAACATATAGAAACAGATACATGATACTGAAGTAAATAAAACAAAGGCTAAAGACGAGCTAATGAACCTAAACCAGGTTCAGGTGATTGAACAGAGACAACCTAACTATGGTGAAGTGTATTCTGGGAAACAAAATCCAGAATTTTACCATCAACATAAAAGCCCAAAACAAGAATTAATATGTACAGAACACCTTGTGAAGGTTATTCCTGACTTAAGCCTTACTTTACATCCAGGTTTAGTCTTAATGTTTAATGTGCTTGATGCAGATGGACTACAACAGCAGGAGACCACACTTCTTTCAGCGAAGAGCAGGAAACTAACTTGTTTTAACACTATTTATGGGTAAATTATGTCTCTAAAATCATTTTAAAGGTTAATATATCCACATTTCCAAATTACATTTTTAATTTAAAATTAGGGAAGGTACCAACAATTTTGTCCACGTGTGTATCAATCCAAATGGATCAAACTTCATTAGGACTCCTGTTCCTGTTATTAAAGAAATAATAATAAGAAATAAGTTTTCCTTCTTGTTTATCATCTTTTAATTTACAATCAAATTTTCTCTGACATTTATTTATTTATACACTTGCTTTTGAAGCATTTTTGCTGCCTATATGCTTCTGTATATCTGTGTGTGTGTGTGTGTGTGTGTGTACTGTATGTATGTGTGCTGGGGTTTGTCTGGAACACTCCCTGCGGCCCAGCCTAAGTCTGTAACCATATTCCTGTGCGGATTACAGAGTACAGAGGTCAGTCACTGAGCATGCGCAGGTGCTCAGGTGTTCGCCCGCGTTGAGAGACAACTTTCAAAAGGTCTCACTGACCTGGTTTTAAAACGCACACACACATGAGCTCACATACACACACACACACCAATATTTTGATGATCTTGCACAAACATGACTCTTTGGCAATGACTGAAGACTGCGTGCACACAAACATCCGAGTGTCCATCCATCCATCCATCCATCATCCACACATTCACATGTTCATCCATCCATCATCCACACATTCATATATAATCCATCCACTATAATCCATCCTTCCATTCAATTGTCCATCTATCTAATCCAATTCAATCCAATTCAATAGTGTCATTGACTTTATATTCAAGTGCACATTTTCATCTGTCTAACTGTCCATCCATCCATATATCTCTTCATTATTATTCATTCATTATTCTTATTCATTCTTTAATCCATCGATCTATTTATGTGCAAATATCTATCCATAGATAGATGTGGCTGCTGCAGCTCACCTAATCTTTTTCTTTTTTTCTGTTTCTATACAGGACATACTGTATCTGTGCAGGCCATCAGTGAGCTATTAATCAGCTACGTTTTCTTGAAATTGTAACGTGATCCAGTAGATCAAGAGGCAGCACTGTATAAATAATAATAATAATCTATTCTGTCCATCTATTCAGTTATTATAGTCCTTTTATATGATATATTATATGATATCCATTTATAAGATCTTTCTATTCTTTAATTCCTTTTTTATTTTAATGAACATTATGCGTTATCCTTCCTTCCATGCATCATGCACCACCCTCCCACACACACACACACACACACACACACACACACACACACACTTCCAGGTATAAAAATGGAAGCTGTAGCTGCATTAAACGAGGAAAGCCAAATCACCGAAAAAGTGTGTAAAGGTTAATAAAATCTGGGTCAGACATGCAGATTTATGCCTTTTTATTCTCTCTCTGTAGAATTGAGCTTCCTGCCCACTCCAGTTCCTATTCAGTGCCTCCTAGTGGCCACAGCTTTTAAAACTCACATTTTATGTAATATTTTAGACAAAAAGCCTGATCGTATGTTTTATATATCCCAGTAAACCCATGGAGTACACCTTGGGTGTATGGGTGTATTTTATAGGGTAGAGGTCTGTGTGTGTGTGTTTTGTTCCTGCATGCATTCTGTCATGAGTTGGTCATGGTGCTGCAGCCCAGTGAATAATTTACACAGACTGCAGCAAAAAGGCTTGTTCATCTGAGAAGTGTGTGTGTGTGTGTGTGTGTGTGTGTGTGTGTGTGTGTGTGTGTGTGTGTGTGTGTGTGTGTGTGCGTGTGTGTGTCTGTGTGTGTGTCTGTGTGTGTGTGCGTGAACTGTAAAGCAAGTAGTTTCGAAATGTCAAACAGGCATGAGGCCTCTGAATTAGATACATACAAATTGGAGAAAAAATATGAGCAACCTCGCACACAAAATTCCCTCAGCCTTGTCTCTTGTTCAACATCTCACTCAACTTCTGACTATCTATTCCTCCATCCATCCATCCATCCATCCATCCATCCATCCATACATACATACATACATACAGGGTGGGTGAAAATGAACAAGGCAATATTAAAGTACTATAGAACTTGTAGTATCACTGGAGCAGCACCCCAGTTTGCTCTTACTGTGTGTGTATGGTTAGACCAGCATTTTCAACACGTTGGCTGGGATGACACGGACCTCATTAATGGCCTCCAGAAAGTGCAGATCTCACTCCATGTGATTTTTTTCTGTGGGGCTAAGCAATGGCGGAGGTGTACAGGACACAGCCTCGCACACTGGAGGCACTAATTCAGGAGGTTTTTAGCAATATCACAAACAACTTCCTTCAGAAGACTCCTGTGTGGTTTGAGGAAACTGGTTGACACCACTGGTGCCTCCGTTGAAATTTAAAGATTTGTTTTAATTTCCCCACATCTATCTGGATAGATGCACAAACACACTCACTCACACTCACCAGACAATTAGTAAACATCAATTAGCCTAAGTTGCATGTCTTCAGATTGTGAGAGGAAATCAGAGCACCTTGAGGAAACCCACAGGGAGAACATACTGTACAAACTCCACACACACAGACCCGAGGTGGGAATCGAACCTCGGAGGTGCAAGGGTACAGTGCTAACCACTACGCCACCATGCTGTCTGCCGTCTTCACGTATTTCTTAATTAGATGGTCCAGCATACATGCATTTAGCAATTTATCTATCCAACCATCAATTAAAAAAGAAACTACTGAGCATTTGGGCATTAGAATGCTTCTGTGGTAGAAACATTTTGTAACATAGGCTGTGTGTCATCCTTCTTTCAGATCCCTGTTCTTAGCTTATCAGAGAGGAACCTACCTATCCACCTCATGGTTTGACATGCTGTGCATTCTGATATGCTTTTCTGCTCACCAGTAACAAAAAGTTCCCGCCTGCAGCAGACACCCAGGAGATGCACAGAATCCAAAATGCTCGAACCAGCCTGTGAGCACACACTCCTTGAGACCGCATTTCTTTCCATTCTGATCTGGTGTAAGTATTAACTGAAGCTTGTGTCATGTATGCTGCAAGATGACTGGCTACTTCAATTAAACTGCATGTATAGGATGTACAGGACACAATATCCTCAAACCCAGGAGGTGAAGAAGTCTTCAAACCTGGGTGGTAGAGCAAGAATGAAGTCCTCGAACCCGGGTAGAGAAGTGAACACGATGTTCTCACAGGGAGGTGATGGAAGCAGTGCACCGTTCTCAAACCCAGCTAGTGGTAATAGAGGCATTACCATGGCATTAGAGAACGCTGCTGAGCTAGGTGGAGACGGTGGGCATGGCTCAGGTGGTGCCGGGGCGTAGCTCAGGTGGTGCTGTGTGTGGCTCAGGTAGTGCAGGGGCATGGTTCAGGTGGCAAAGGGTGTGGCTCTGTGCCTACAGGGCTGACGGGAATAGAGCAGAGCTCTATGGTCACAGGACAGAGCTGTCCAAGCTACAGTATTATGAAACATCGTACAGCTCCCAAGACGGTGCTAACATACTGTAGCTATCAGATCTGTCAGGAAAGAGAGTAGAGCTCTCTGAACACAGAGCCATCAGAGCTATCAGAGGACTTGACTCTGGTTGGAACTGGTTACTGGAGGTCTGCCTGTCAAACCCCATTTTAAGCTGAGCCAGCTATGTGATGAGTACTGCTGTTTTCTCCAGAAGCTCCTGCATGAATTGCTGATGGCACACATCCTCTTCTGATGGTCTTTGCCCTCTGTCCAGCATTGTCACTCGATACAGGTACTCGCGATCCCCACACTGGACAATGCTTTGCTCAGAACCCTTGGGCCCTTCCGTGCAGTTGATATGACAAGCCACTTTACCCTAAACAACGGTGTGCTATTTGGAGCCGGGTACCTGCTCAACTTGGTTGTGCTGCTAGCTCAACTCTCCCAATCTCCTTTCCTTGGTGCGCCATGCAGGATCTCGCTTCTCTCAAATTTGCGCAATCTGGATCACTTGCGGCTAACAGTGTGACTGCTTGCAAAGTTCGATCTCCTCGCCAGGATTGTCACCCCAAAAAATAGGGGACAACCTATCCGCTGTCAGTCTCACATTTGGTCAAATAAAGATACTGTACTCCAGACATGGCATAACCGCAGATGATAAAAATGTAATAGCAAACACAAACGAGAGACTAGACAGTATAGCAAGAGGAAACAAACAGTAGACTAAACACATGCGAGACAATGACATTACTAAACATTACAAAAGTTTAAATAATATTAATAATTACCAGGCTAATTTAGGACATCTGTGAACATAAATAGGAAGCAAAAGATAGTAAATTCAACTTAAAAGTCCCGGCACTGAAAATCCCAAAGAACCCACACTGAGTCCATGGGCGCTATCTCTGACATTCTTTAGTTATGTTAATTGTTTCCTTTTTTTTGCTTCCGCTCCCACAAGAGGAGAATTTACAGTTTGTGTGAGAAGTCACTATTTAAAAGCAACGCTGTCTTGTATGAGAGGTATGACTGAGAAGACACAGCTACTCAAAAACACAGACGCTAAGAAAGATAGAAAGAAAGCAAATGAGATTAAATTCCGCTGACTTTGACTTTGTGAGTGAGTATAATCACTGATTATCAAATCAGCTGCTGCTACAGCAGCATAAATCAACCCATCCATGCCGGCACATCTTTCCCTTCTTCACTTTCTCTCCCTCTGTCGTTTGTGCCTGCATCACTCACTTTAAAGACAAGAATCATAGTATGTTTCTATCAAAACATTTAAGAAAATTTATGGAGATTAACATCAGCTGGTCTTATACTGAATATTCTAAAGGTGAGTCGTCAAATAGCGCCAGCCATACGGACCTAGTCAAAAGACTGGGAAATGTCAGTTATGAACATAACTGTAGAGAGCTTGGTGAGAGCTCTACTCAAATATAAAAGCATTAAATTGCTTGGCACCCATCGGAAAATCAAGCTGAAATTAATATAAACTGAGGGGCCAAAAAAGGTTGGCATTTAGCCATTTTTTTATATTGGTTTGCCAATATTTGCCAGTGACTGAAATTGGGTTAAGAACTGTCCAACAAATTATTAAAAGGATAACCCTGAACCTTCAAATTCATGCACGAAATGTGGTCTGATAATTCCAGATTGGCCCTATTCCAGAGCAAGGAAGCAATGGATATCATGCATGCTGGTCACTCTACAAGCCTCTGGAGGCAGTGTTATGATCTGGGGTTGCTTCATTTGCCCAGGTCTAGGCTCAGCAACGCTTTGTGGCAATAAAATGAAGTCAGCTGATGACCTGAATGTACTGAATGACCAGAGGATCACATCTATGGAGTTTTTCTTCCCTGATGGTATGGACACTTTCCAGGATTCAAATTGTAAACAAGTTGCCCTGAGAGCATGAAGGATCATTTTCGTTTTTTGCTTTTTTCCCTTTTTTAGTATCAG
The DNA here is from genome assembly GCA_013621035.1 of Clarias magur. Lineage (NCBI taxonomy): Eukaryota > Metazoa > Chordata > Actinopteri > Siluriformes > Clariidae > Clarias > Clarias magur. The sequence continues at coordinate 61,251 of QNUK01000165.1, forward strand.
ACATTTGGAACAATGCAGATCCCTGTGCAATCTATCACCCTTAATTCCATTCAGAGAATGACAGCACTCAGCCTCTTTCTGTAGGCTTTAACAAAGTTGGAGGACACTTGTGGAGGGCTCCTGGATCATAATGAGATTCTCATTGAGATTCCTAGCAGTTCTCTGGTGAATCACTGTCTTCAATTGAGACCACAGATTGCAATAGAGTTCAAGTCTGAAGACTGAGTGGGCTATTGCAAAACCTTGATTTATGTCGCTGCACCAATTTTGACGTGTGCTTTGGGTCATTGTCTTGTTAGAAGACCCAACCATGACCTAGTTTCAGACTTCTAACAGACGTAACGGTTGAATTTCACATTAAATGATCTAGTATTGGATAGAATTCTTTATGCACTGACCTTCACAAGAGCTCCTGGACCACTGGCAGCCCAGCAGGCCATTAAGAAGCATTAAAGTGCCACCCATACCCACCTTCCCTGTAGCTGTTGTAGAATAGCAGTGCATACTGGAAGGGAAATGGCAGGTGACTAAATTAGCTAAACAAATTGGGGGAAAGCTAAATACTTCACTGACTGTTGCCAGTCAGTGAAGCAAAAATGTAAGTTTTCCTTTCTGTAGTTATGGTGTAATCTAAGAGCTTATTACAAGCTGGTATGGCATGCAACTGTAAATTATGTAAATCCCATCATTCATCTTTTCATAGCTTGTACACTTCTAACAATAAACCAGACATTTCTGCCTAGTCAGTATTGTGTTTTTTTTTTCCAGAGATATTTTAAATTCTACTGTACATTGAAGTAACTGATCTCCTTATGAAATATTTACACAAGGCAACATTGTACAGTACCTTTTTGTGGGTCGATTTCAGGTAATTTAGCTTCGTAACTCTCTAAGAGTCCATGAGGGTCCGTCTCTAATGATACCGTATTAGAAATTCCCCTTGTTTAACAGACTCGCTCTAATGAGCTGGAAGTTTTTACAGAGAATCTCAAATGTGTGAGCATGGTCTATCCATTATAATTCATAAAGTACAGGAATGTCATGTTTATAATTTTCCATTTGTAAGTTTTTTGGTAATTATATATAATTTTTATATATTTTTTTTTTTCATGTTTTTCCCATTAGTCAACATGGCTTCGAATTCACATGTCCAATTTCAGAGCATATTATACTGAAAAGCACTGTTATGTAATCACATATTATTCATATGTGTTGAAACACCCAAGGATCAGAAGTTCAACTGTTCTGAAATTCTACAAGCTACCCAAGGATCTTAAACGGCCACAGCGGAGATCACCAGGAACCTTACTGACTGATCTTAAATGGCCACGGTTACAAAGTCTGCCAGTCCAACACTATCAGCCAGCAATCAAACACGTTGCTGAACTCTGAGAATCCTTACTTCTCAACTGTCATTGGTTTTCATCAAGGAAATCTCATGAAAAAGCTCAACACCTTTCTTTGTTTGACACTAAGGACAGTTTAACATGATGTCATGTCTTTACTGACTCTAATACTGTATGTTTGGTGTGTGAAGTAAATACTTTTATTGGAATCTTGAGGAAATTATTATGGCTTGTTTACGACAACATTGCTATGACAAAATTATTACGTTGTTTGCAATAACAACATGAATGCATTTCTAGTGTAGAAGACTTGACTTCCAATTCATAAATCCCAAAAAGTCACCATTTGTTTCTTGAACAAGTTAACACAAGGATCAGTGTGTGTGTGTGTGTGTGTGTGTGTGTGTGTGTGTGTGTGTGTGTGTGTGTGTGTGTGTGTGTGCGTGCGTGTGTGTGTGTGTGTATGAGGCGCCGTATAGGGCTTAAATCAAACTTCACTCATGCACACAGATGTGAAACACTTGCATACACATATATGAAACAGTCACACATACATATATACTACTAACTGTTCAAACAACTACACATGAGACGCGCTCACTCAGACTCTCTGTGCAGATACACCTATGAGATGCACGCACATACACACACAAACTCTCCGTGCACATACACCTATGAGATGTACGCACACACACCTACGAAATGCGCACACACACACCTATGAGATTCTCAGTGTAACCGGAAGGCATTTCAGTGTAATGTAACAGTGTAACTAGACGCTTCATTCTCCATGATTGGTAGTAGCGGTTTGTAAACAGCCTGCTGTTGGACAGTATAGAAGACGGAGTAGGACAGTATAATGATCATCACTGCTCAATCACAAGGCATATTCAGAACTGTCCACATAATGTCTTAATATTGCAGCGGCAGAAAACGCATGTGATGTTAAGCAAAAAGAAAATTGAAGCACGGAATCTGTGGCTAATATGTCGGATCCTACAACAGAAGCAATTACTGTTTTGTGAAATGTGTTTCCTCGCCTTCGCTAATATGAACAATAACTAACTCATTGGAATCCCATAGGACTCTGAATCAGAAATTCAAAAATGTTCCCTCCATACCATCCAATTTTGTGGTGATCATAAATAAATCACTCGTTGTCGTCTAAACTGTCCATTAGAGGCCTATTTAAGAAACGCCACGACTAATCAAGGAGAATGAAGTTCATATACATTGAAATTACTACTCCCTACACCCTACACCTTGTGCAGGAAATGTCTGATGAAATGTCTGGGAACTTCACTCTACAAAATTCCACCATTCAGAACGCTATGTAACGTCACTTCCTCCTTGTGTTACCATGGTAACACAAGCACCTCGGATTAAATATAGAATATTTATTGAAATAAAAAAAGATACCTTTAAAAACGTATTGAAACGTTAATACCTTACGAATAAATTATTACTACATGATGTACGGAGATGTAGTTATTTAATTAATTAATAATTAATTTTTTTTTTTTTTTTTACAGATTACTAGCCTATATAATACGAATGGTTTCTTAATTAAATTAAAATGTAAATTATTGTGTCCTATTTATATGATGTCGTCCTCGATAATAATTATAATAAATATATAAATAATTTTTCGAGCTCAATTTTTTCACACTCCAGAGATACTTAATGACTTATAGGAAATTATTCATTCCCTTTTCCGCTAAACTGAAGATCCGTTGTTCACTCGTTCTCTACACCGCTACAGTTCGCTTTGTGCACGTCTCCTAGGTGTGTCTTTGTGTGCGCGCGCATCTCAAAGATGCATGGCGAGTTTGTGTGTGTATGTGTATGCAAGTGTTTTATAGGTGTGTGTGCGCGCATTTCATATGTAGTTGTTTGAGCAGTTAGTACTATATATGTATGTGTGACTATTTCATATTTGTCTATGTGTGTTGTCTATGAAGTGTTTCATGTGTGTGTGCATGAGTGAAGTTTGATTTAAGCCATATACGGCGCCTCATATGTGTCTGTGTGTGTGTGTGTGTGTGTGTGTGTGTGTGTGTGTTAATACTCCAGCTAAAATACCCATCAGATAAGGCATTTTTGTTCACTCCTCCTCCAAAGACATTGTTTCAGTGTCTATGTAAATGAGGAGGGGATCTTTTAATTTGAGGTCACAATAATTGAAATGTTTAAGCTTATTTAAGCCCCAGTCAATACTTAAAAGGAAAAATTCCCCTGATCGTGTTCACACACACTGGAGACCCATCTAAAGGAGAACTTTGCATAATAAGTCAACTTCAAGCTTTACAGATGAGCGCAAAATAAAGGACAGTCTTTTCCAGCTGATGGATTTATTTTTTATTTTATAATTAGGCACTATGCTTTAGGAATGAATTACAAAGTCATGTAGAAATATGACTTGTTCAGAAGAGTCAGACGAAGTTCTTGTAGCCAAGGATACATTAGCCTACATATCTGTGCCACAGCATTATGTCCCTCCTTTCCCCCTCCTTCCCTCTCTTTCTCTCTCTGTTAATCCACTTAGCGTCACTGTATTTGCTGAGCTCGACTGATTGTCCAGGTCTCCTCTACAGCCCATCCCCATGAGAGACAGTAAAGCGAAGACAAAGGAGGAAAGGAGAGTGAGATGGAAGATGTATTTCAATTAAATATTACTCAAGCCTTTATTTTTGGGTGTGCATTTTTTTTCTCACACAACCACACATTTCACACTACACACACACACACACACACACACACACACACACACACACACACACACACACACACACACACACACACACACACACACACACAGTCCCTCTGTGATCAATAATGAGCTGACAGCTCTCTCCCTCTGCACTGTCATATCTACCGGCCCGGAAAAACTCATCGATTCTCAACTCATAGATTGGATTTCAGTGTGTGTGTGTGTGTGTGTGTGAGAGAGAGAGTGTGTGTGTGTGTGTGTGTGTGTGTGTGTGTGTGTGTGTGTGTGTGTGTGTGTGGACAATTGTGTGTTTGTTTTTGTGTGTGTTTGTTCCTTGAAATACTCACACACACACACACACACACACACACACACAAAATCCATACAGTAGCTCTGCAACATCTCACCTCAAGGCAGCTTTTTCACACCATCTCACAGTGTTTGTGTATGTGTGTTTCCCAGCTGCCACTACTACACTTTACTAAAGTATAAAAACCTGAAAAAGATCTATTTCAGCAGTTTGAAAAAAAGGTTTGTATGTAATCTGAACTGTTCCTTTCATAGAATATTTGCAAACTAATTTTGACACTTGATTAAAAAAAAAAAACAGTCACTTGTAACACAATCTGTTTATAGTCATCTATTTTTACTTTATATTGACTTTATAAGTAGAGTGGAACCTCGGATTGCGAGTAACGCGGTTTACGAGTGTTCCGCAAGACGAGCAAAGATTTTTAATAAATTCTGACTTGAAAACAAGCAAGTCTTGGTTTACAAGTGCCGAGTATCATGTATTACGCATGCGCTCTTGTTTTGACTCCGAGCATCATGTAATCACAATTGAGCCAATGATTTTTCTCTCTCTTGTGCTGCAAAATTGTGGGTAATCGTCTCCCCTGGTGGGTCTTAGTGCTTGTCTCTTAATGGTATAAGCAACATCTCTCTCTCTGTTTCAGCTTGTCCCCTATGTGTGTGTGCGTGCGTAATTTGACACCGACACACACACACAAACACAACGACACACACAAACACAACGACACACACACACACACACACACTCTCTCGCCTTTAAACCCCCCTCCCCATATTCACATACACATACATAGACTCTGCTCTGTCACAATTCTTCTCAAAGGTAAAGTGCTGGTTCATTTTTTTTTTTACTTTACAGAAGTGATTCCATTAGTATGCGCTCACGCGAGTGTCGTTAGAGAGATTTCTCCCCCCCCCCCCCCCCCCATTAAAACAGTGTTTCCGGTGTGTTTGTGTTTGTTGTGAAACTTAAAAAGCGAGGTGGGGGGAGGGAGAAGTTTTACTGTGTAAGACGAGGCAAGGGAAGGGACTAATTCCACACACACACACACACACACACACAAATACACGGTGCCTGTTGGGATTTATCTGAACTTTTTTTAAAGGTAAAGTGCAGGTTAATTTTTTATTTTTACTTTATATATTGTATTAATTATTTTCATGTATTTATTTTTTTGGGCTGTGAAACGAATAATTTGAGTTTTCGATTTGGTTTGTGAGTGTTTTGGAATACGAGCCCACTTCCGGATTAAATTACAGTATTCTCGTAATCCAAGGTTCCACTGTACGTTCTACTGTCTATGCTTTATGAATGTCACAGGATAATCTAAGAATCTTAAAATCTTCTTTGGCCCACCCAACTCTTAATAAACAACTCTGATCAACACATGACAGTATTTCCTTATGTAATGTTTCTTTCATAAACAGTTCTATTTAACCATAAAACAAACAAATGTAAGAAACTAAGTGTATCCTGTATCCTGGCTGTGTGACACTTTATAATAAAATACTTTAACATATTGTACACTGATCAGCCATCACATTAAAACCCAAAGCATTAAACCCCTCAGATATGCCTATTCCCACAATCACTCCTGTGCATGATGGAAGCAGCTATAACCCGCTGTGGCATTTCTCCACACGACGTTTGGTGGTGTGCTGTGGTGTCTGGCTCTGGGACATTAGTTATAGATCCTTTGGGTGCTATGTGTTGCAAAGTGGGGCCTCTATGGATTGGGTTTGTCTGCCTGGAGCATTCCATGGATGCTCAATCGGATTGAGATCTGGGTAATTTGGAAGCTGCATCTACAACCTTGAACTCTTTGCTTGTTAAGCCTGATGAACCGCAGGCTGTGATACGCTGGGAGCCTTTCTATCATGGCCAACATAAACTTATTTCAGCAATTTGTACTCCACTGGCCTTTCTGCAGGATCAGATAGGATGGGCTGGCCTTTGGTCCTCACAAACATAAACAAGTCCTGGGTGCCCATAACCCTGACATCAGTTTACTGCCATATAATTGATAATCAATGTTATTTAAGTGGTGAAAATGTTATGGCTGATCGGTGTACATAAAATAAAAAAATAGTCCTTGCAGCATGTAGCGATACCTGGTAAATGTAGAATAAAAATTTTTAAAAAAGATCTCATGGCCGATATTTTGTGAAACCAGTAAGTCATTAAATAAACTTTGGTAGTGGACTAAGAGTCTAATATTGTCTAATACTATTGCCAAACTGTATGGAAAAAGACAGGGTGTGGCATTGTGAACTATATTGTCTATGATTTCAGTTTATAGTTTAGTGTACTATTTAATGGGAGACCCTACCATAACATTAACCAACCACTCCCTATACCTTATAGGACATAGGTATATAGGACACCTATATACCTTATACAATTATTTAATTTATTTAAAAAATATATACAATTATCCAATTAGCCAGTTAGACAACCATGTGGCCGTAACACAATGCAAATCATTATGCAGATACAGGTCAAGAGTTTCAGTTAGTGGAAAAAATAAATGATTTCAGTGACTCTGATTGTGACATGGGTGTTGGTGCCAGATGGGCAGGTTTGAGTATTACAGAAACTGCTGTAATCTCCTAGGAGTTTCATTTCATATAGGACAATCTTTACCGTTCACACAGAGTTGTACAAAAAGCAAAAAGGCGGAAATATCATAAAATAACTCAAAACACTCTTAACATTTGTGGTGAGCAGAAATACATCGCAGAATACACAACACGCAGTTTCAGTGAGGATGTGTGACATTAGCCTTAAATTCTTGTTCGTAGGTGAACCCGACCATGGTTTTCTGCTCACCACAGTAGGCTCGTTGTCAACTTAAACCAGGCTGATCTCCTCTGACCTCTCTCGTTAACAAAGCAATTCTGCTCTACACAAGTGATGCTCACTGGATTTCCTTTCACACATTTAATTCTGTTTTAGAGACAGTTCTGCATGAAAATTCTAGATCAACAGTTTCTAAAATACTCAAACCAGCTTGTTTGACACTAATAGCCATGCCAAGGTCAAAGATCACTGAGATCACTGAGATTTTTCCCAATTCTGAAGTTGAATGTTTTTACCACTGATGAGACATGATTCCTTTGATGGTAAAATGATTTTGGATGAATTTGCAAATATAGCAATAATTTTTCATGTGGATAAATGGCAAATGTGTTTTTGTACATAAGGATATGAACTGTAGCAAATATTTAAGAAACAAAGGAAAATGAAGTTAAAAACAAAGCCTGTAAACGATGCACATTTGTTTTAAAGGACACAGCCTTAAAATATTGTTGATGTTTTGACGCAATGCAAACATGATGTTCTCATATAACTGTCCTTTTTCATTAATCTAATTTAATGCACTGAACCACCAAAGTAGCTTAGAATAAATTGCATTACATTAACAATGACATAACTTTCCAAACAACTAAAAAATTTGATCTCTCAGTGTGCTAATAACCAAAAAATGTATCATTTGTTAGGCCAAGGATCACTGTGTGACTCTTCAAATATCACTATTTGTACAATAGAAGGCTTAACTACAGTGGGAAAATGTGTGTGGCCTGGATTATTTGTGTGTATGTGTGTGTGCATGTACAAACGTGCAAAATATTACTGCTGCACTGACACACACACACACGCACACACTGCCATGCTGATACACACACACAGACCGAGGCATATGTGGGTCAGCTCTCAGATGGCAGACTACTTTGTGATGTCATTAAAACTCATCACGTCATACTGTGCCGAATCGAGAGTGGGCATTTCAACACGCTGGGATTTCACACCAACTTGTGAAGACTTGCTTAGGAACTAAATGCATTTTGCGTATCTGTATGTATGTGTGTGTGTGTGTGTATGTGTGTGCGCATGTCTTTAAGTGTTTGAAAAATAGAATGTTTGCATCATTCATCAAAGCAAGCTACAGCATCAGCATTTGAGAAAAAATATATAGAAATATACTGTACACATTTTGGATTGCACTCAGCCAGGAAAAGTGTATGTGTATGAGTGTGTGTTTGCAGTTGCGCAATGTAAGCTCAAGTGAAATGAGCTGTATCCTAATACTGAGATATAAAGTGTCTGTATGCCTGAGAATGACAATAAATCATGCAGGGAAAACTTGTTCTATATTCACAGGTTTGACGCACACTCTAAAATAAGTGTTATCTCTATTAGAGACTGATGAAAACACAGGCACACAGAGAGAGAGAGAGAGAGTAATAAAATTTTTCCTACCGGCCTCAACAATATTATTCCTTTATTTTTTCTGCATGTTATTAGCAAAACCTGGTAGGGTTTGGTCCTGCTGTATATTACAATAAGAAAAGGGAAAAGAAAAAATCCAGAAGAGAGATGTTTTTTAAAAATTAACATTTTGAGCAACCAATCAACCATCCACTGGTGTAATCTAACTATAGAGTTTACACAAATTAGTGCCAAAAAATAAAAAAAATCCCATGAGCAGCACTTCTGGCAGGAATACGTTCATCATGAGAGAGGTCCATGGAAAATGGCCAGACTTGTCTGAGCTGACACACAGCATATGAAAACAAATAACCACTTTTTTGAGTGCTAAGTTTTAAAAAGGTTAACCATATTGGGTTCCGCTCTTGGTTCCAACAAAAAACTCCTTAAAACCTAGCACTCAAAAAAGTGGTTATTTGTGGAATCTAAGGGTGCTTTCACACTACAGAGATCAAGATAGTTCGGCGTTTGTGTAACGTGAACACTTTGTGCACAGGCGCGGATTATGGCACCATGCTTGAGTCCAGTCAAAAAGGCGGTCTGGGGCATGGTACAACTCGAATCAAATATAAAAGCCACCCATACCAGAACATAAAGGTTTATAGAATGCGACACCATCAATGCGTCGGTCTCCTCCAAAAACCCTGGAGTACCCTCTATAGTTCAACCTCTGAACTACACAGCTATAACTGATAAAGTACGAAGAGAGTCGATCGTTAATCCCATCCCCCCGTCACCCCCCCAAAAATTAATGATATACACTATAGGACGGTATATAGTTATATTAAATTGCTCATAGCATGAAGGTTGACATCCATGTCCTCTGTATTGATGGCTCCACCAACAACAGTATGTTCATAATATCGCCTGCTGTATTGGAGAGCGTAAATACACAAGTGTACTCAGGTACGAAATGATCTTGTTAATGTGAAAGCTGGCCAGTGGGGAAGACGAGAGGGAGGAGCAATCGTGCCCAGCCATGGTATGAAGCAAGCATGCCCAGTGTGAAAGCAGCCTAATGCCGCTGTGGGTACTAAAACTGGAGAGATGATGATTGGGAATTTTCCAAATTTTATATATATATATATATATATATATATATATATATATATATATATATATTTTTTTTTTTTCAGCAAACATTGGTGCATAGTTACTTTTTGTCATAAATTGAACAAAGATAAAAAATACAAACATTATTGTGGCACTGTGCAAAAGTACATAATCAGTACTTAGTAACACTTCCTCTGGCAGATATCACAGCTTGCAAACGCTTATTATAGCCAGTTAAAAGTCTTTCGGTTCTTGTACTTGGCATTTTCTCCCATTCTTCCTTGCAAAAGGCTTCTAGTTCTGTAATATTCTTTGGTTGCCTTACATGCACAGCTCTTTTAAGATCTACTCACAAATTTTAAATCAGGGGACTATGATTTCCATTCCAAATGGAATCAGTAGATTTCGAGATATGTTCAGGATCATTGTTCTGTTGTAGAAGCCATCCTCTTTTCAGCTTCATCTTTTTTGCAGATGGTGTGATGTTTGCTTCCAGAATTTGCTGGTATTTACTGGAATCCATTCTTCCCTCCACCCGTGCACTATTAACTGTGCCACTGCCTGCAACACAACCCCAAAGCATGATAGATCCCCCCCCATGCTTAATAGTTGGCAAGGTGTTATTTTCATGAAATGCTGCTCTTTTATTTTCTCCAATCATGCCTTTGCTGATTGTGGCCAAAGAGTTCTATTTTAACTTCATCAGTCCATAACACTTGTTTCCAAAATGCATCAGGCTTTTGTAGATGTTCTGTTGGATACTTCTGATGTTGGATTTTATGATGGGGACGAAGGTAAGGTTTCCTTCTGCTGACTCTTCCATGAAGGTCGTGCACCATGACTCCTGAGTCTGCTAAATCTTCCTGCAGGTTTTGTGCAGTCAAATGGGGATTTTGATTTGTCTTTCTGACCAGCATACGAGCAGAGTATATTTCCAAGAGTTTTATTGGTCTTCCAGATCTCATCTTGACCTCTACAGTTTCCCTGAACTGCTGTCTCTTAATTCCACTTCTCACTGAGGAAACTGCAAGCTGACAACACTTTGCTATCTTCCTGTAGCCTTCTCCTGCATTGTGGACATCAATACGTTTCATTTTCAGAGTCTTACACAGCTGCTTAGAGAAATCCATGGTTGTTGAGTGTCCGAAAGTTTGTGCACAATGTTTGAAGAGTCAAAGTATTTGTAAAGCTTTGAAATTGGCATTTACTAATGACAGCTGTTGCCATGCATTAGATCTAACGAGCTGATTAAGGTCTGAAACCTTGTAAAAAGAATCTGAGACTCTGGAACTCTTGGGGTGTCCAAACTTTTGCACAGTGCCATAATAATGTTTTTATTTTTGGTTTTTGTTCAATTTATGGCATAAGAAGTTACTATGTTTGCAGAAAATATTGTGCATTTTTTCTATTTCCAAGTGAGACTCTGTTAACATCTTTCCAATTAAAAAATCACTAAAAATTATTTATCCAGGGGTGCTTAAACTTTTGCATAAGATTGTATATATATATATTAAAGTTTGCTTTATATTGCAGTCTACATTTGTTTTGTTTTTTTAGTTTCCTGTAACTTCACACATTAGATCCAGGGAAACATATAACAAATTCGTATGATCCCAGATGACTGATCCATTCACCCTTGGACAATTTTGTCTGTACCCTGTCATTATATTCAATCATAAAGGACTGAAAAGTAGACATCCATATTGTATCTTTTTTCTGTTAGAAGTTAATCACGGATGTCGAAACAACGCCTGTGGGCCGAAAATCAGCGTGCTGCCTTATTTCACACACCCTGTGCAAACTTAGGAAAAATAACACTGAAAAGGCCTGGGGCATACTAATGTTCACAGCAGTGCAGTATTAGCATGATATAAAGATCGAGTCCAAATTTCATAATGCATCATCATTTGCATGTGTGCAACAGCACTGACACCTAGCCATTTACTTCTTTGCTTTTTTTCTCTCCAGTGTTCCAGTGGTATCACCTCCAAAGAAACTTTGATTAGATACCAAAGCCAGGTTCAGAACAAATTGAAGACTGAACACATGCTTATTGCGAGCTGATATGCAGGGTTTGAGTTGGGATCAAAATAAATAATGCATATATTATAAAATGCATAAAAAAGGTTTAAACTTAATCAACCTCACTTTACCTCAGCTACTAAGGCTACTGGGGTATTAAAATGCTTTTGCTAATTATGATGTTTTTCAAGAGCTACTATGCTAACACAGTAACATACTGAGCCAACACACACAGAGGAGAGATGTTCTGCTTAAGCAGCCATGCCTGAGGTTAAACAGCAGTGGGAACTTTCTTAAACACACAAATGAAACACTATTCGCAACACAGGATTCAAAAATACGTTTGAGTAATAGAGAGCTGCCAGAGTTTTACACTACAGTTAGCTAAGAACTGCCGTTTGCTTCAGACATGACCAGCAGAGTGGCCAGGATTTTTAACCCAAATTATGTAAAATGTGATATAAAACGCAATCTCATTGATTTTGAACTGTTGCATGATTGTTGGTTCCAAATGGGCTGGTTTGAGTATTTCTCTAACTAGGATTTTCACCCGCAACAATTCCTAAAGTTTCCTCCTTGTTGATGAGAGAGATTAGTGGAAGATTGCCAGACTGGTTTGAGCTGACAGAAAGGCTATACAGTAACTCAGATAACCATTCTGTACTATTGTGGTGAGCAGAAAATCTTAGAATGCACAAAACCTTGAACTTAGAGGTGAGATTCTACAGCAGCAGGAGAACATGTCAAGTTGTGCTTCTTTCAGCCACGAACAAAAAACTGAGATCTACAGTGGGCACATACACACTAAAATCGGATGGCTGAACACAGGAAAATAAATGAAGCTGTTCTGACAGGTCTTGGTTTCTGCTCAGGCACACAAATGGCTGGATCAGAAGCTGGGACCAACAACATGAATCCTTGCCTTGCCTTAACAGTCCTGGTGGAGGTGATGTAAGGTTATGGGAAATGTTTCTTGGCACACTTTGGGCCCGTTAATACCAATCAACCATGGTTTGCATGCCACAGCCTATTAAATTATTGTTGCTGACCATGTGCATACCTTCATGGCCACAAGTCACTCATTTTCTTTATATCGTATTATAATGGCACAAAAAACTGGTTTTCTCAAACTGGGTTTATTATGACAATAAGCTCAATGTTCTTCAATGGCCTTTGCAGTCACTGGATTTAAATTCCTTTGAGGGAGATCTGAAGCATGAAGGTGTATATGTGGTATAGTATACGGGATGGTTTAACATAGTAATCCTAATATAGTGTTTAATAAGACTCTTGTAAAATCTTAAATTTTTTAAGTAAAATTTTATATTATTGATGAAACCATAAGATAAAAAAAATAAATAGTAAAAAGTACCGTTTATGGCCAATCCAAGTCATTCGAAAAGGCTAAATTGGGCAGAAACTGAACAACTTTCTACTAGATTCCAATTTTTTTGTATATTTCTTTCATTAACTCAATATAATTATTGCTTTAAAACCTCTTAAAATGTTTGCTGAGTTCCTTTTACCTGGCAGGCACCTCTATGTTGGAGATAGCGTAGAAGTACTTCAGCAGATTGCTCCTTTGCACGTACGTTCCTCCGAGTGCTGGCTTAAGCAGACGCAGACGCAGGTCGGTGAAGGTGAAGAAGTCGCGCAGTCCCCTGTTGCTCTCAAATCGAGCTCGCAGACTGTCCATGTCACGCAGCCGGTGCCCAGCAAAGATGGTGAAGCGGGTCCGTGCCTCAAAGCGCACCACTTTATCACCTTTGGCACCCACCCAGCGAGAATAGAGTTCGGTGCAGATGACTCGTGTTGCGTTGGATGCTGTGAGGTCACGGGCCCGCTGTGGCATCATTCCAAACACCTCGATGCAGTCATCGGCATAGAACTGGTATGGCTGCCATGTGACCCCATGGTCCAGCGACTTCTCCAGCGCCATCGCCGTAGGGCGGCCGTACTCAAACGTTACCTCAATGTCATCGGTCAGCTCCAGGCTCTTGTTCCATGACAGCGTGATGTTGGCCAGCAACGGCTCAGGGTAGCGAGTCCACGTCTGGGTCTGCCAATATGTGACAAGGCCACCACGCTCACGGTCCTGCATTAGCTGGGGTGGGTGCGCCAGGTCTGGGTTAGACGCGTCACACTCATCACTGCACAGATATGGGTTCTCCTGAAGAATACAGAGAAAACAGAGAAAAAGCTGTTGAAAAGAAATGACTTATATATAAAACTAATAAGCAGATAATAGCTCTATGCCAATAAAGTATACTATAGTACAGTATATGTTCTAATATATCGTGGCAGTCTAAATGTTTTCTCAGAGTAAAATAAGAATTTCAGCGAGGGCGTAGGAACATTATTTGCTGTGCTGGCAGTCTTTCTGATATGGAGGAAGCAGGAACAAATAAACACCATTCTTGATGTCCATGTAACTATTCTATTTTTTCACTATCAACAACATTTTCATTAAGTTCAACTCCTTGAAAAATGTCATTGATAACATTATAGTCAGCAATAGTATTGTACAGTATCTAAGAGCCTCTAATGAAAATATGTGTAGGGGACACACGGCTACGATTAGTGGCTCAGTGATTATGGCTCTGTGTTACTAAACAGAAGGTCGAAGGTTCACACCACAGCACTGCCATGCTGTCACTGTTGGCTTCTTGAGCAGGGACTTAACCCTCATCTTTCCAGTGGTACAGTATCATGGCTGACCCTGTGCTCTGACCCCAACTGAAGAAGGGAATTTAAATGTGCTGTAAAAAAAAATAAAGTTGTGCTGACAAATAAAGACTTCTTATTCTATCTTACACACACTATACTATAATAATACAGAAACTCTACATATGAGATTAGGCAATTATTATGATGTGAAAAAGTACATTATTGCTATAACTAGTTAAACCCAGAAAGTACCGTATGGCTGTTTGTGAATTTTGGGTCCTTGTGCTACGCAGCTGTTCTTGGCTCTGCTGCCTCTTGGGCCTCGTGTGACTTGTTCGGAGCTTCTGCTCCCTTCTTTCATTATAAGGGACAAGTGTACCTCATTAAGGGAGGACATAGCCTTTTAAAACAGAAGTCGCTGGCCATGTGGGAGGATGAGGACATGTCTGAAGACTGGATCCAAGCTGAATGACTCTAACCTAAGGGTTAAGGGTATTTTAGATTTGCACAACGAGTAAATAAAATGTCACCAATGGCACCTGCACCAGTTTCTGAGTGTATATATACACACATTCCTCCTGGCCGAAAAAAAGATTTTAGAAAGGTCAAATTATTGTCAAGCAAAGATTTGAAACTACTACTGTAGAACTGGTTTAAAAAAACCCTCAAAACATTATCAAAACCTGCTGAGCTGTCATCTTTGTGGTGTGGGGGAAAAAATCATGAACAGAGACCACATAAACACTTGGTGAAGTTGCATACAGTAGCTACGTTAAGTTAAACATTGAAAGCAAGAGGATTTGCTAGGGAGCATATAGATCCGACTTTGGAGCAATAGAAATCTGATGAGTTCAGAATGACACTATTCCAGAGCGAGGCGCATCAGGGTAATAAGTGAAGCGTATGAAGTGATGCACCCATCATGCATAGTGATGCACTGTACAGTACAAACCTCTGGAGGCAGTGTTATAATCTGGGGTTGCTTCAGTTTCTACAGTCTTGGAACAGCAACATTATTTGGCAATAAAATAAAAGTCAGCTGATGGCCTGAAGGCGTATTATATCTGCAGAGTTTCTCTTCCCTAATCGCACAGGAATATTCCAGTACTGAAATTGCGAAGGAGTGGTTCTGGGAGCAAGAGGAATAATTTTTTACAATGTGTGCTGTAATCAAAGTTAAGGTGACTAAAATAAATCTTAGACTGTGCAACTTTTTTTTTTGTTGGCCACGCACTGTACATGCACATACACACACACACACAGTATGTGTTTGTGCATGTTTGTTTCTCTGTTTCTAATTAGCTGTTTCTTTAGATTGCCATGCACACAAATGAAACTAATTATTCTTCTTTTTATTTGAGAATGTGACAAGTTAATTAAGCTGAGGAAAACCATGGTTATACAAAACACACAACCTGTTTGCCCAGGCTTTAACAATGTAATAACCAAATTACTGTTTGTAGAATAAACAATATTCTAAGCACTGTAGATATTAACAGTAATTTACATTAATGGTGATATAATTATCATGACTGATTTCTAGTATTAGTTAATAGTAAGAATAATGATAATCATACAATATTCATTATTTAATTGGCCTTTTATTGCCAATTAGCATTATAAAATACCATTAGACTGGTTTATTTGCACAGCATGAACTCATATGTATAAAAACTTATCAAGGTTTAGATTTAGTTTACTGTTTACTGAATTTCATCTTGATATTTTGATTTTCAAGCTTAAAATTCTTTCACTAGTACAGTAAACACAACCATGTTAAATTTCTGCAGGCAAACTAATTGCTGTATGTATAGTTTTATTGTAGTCATTTTGGCTAGGCTTGTTTTTGTCTTGACACAATTACTTTAATGGATCGTTCATATTTGATAGCTGAAGTCTGTCTTTACATCTATATTTCAGCAGTGACTCACACTTCTTCACTGACTGAAAGCCGAGTTCGGTTTGCTTTGGGCAAAAAGCTGCCAAGTGTTTTTACTGTTCGAAGACACACTTCTGTTTCTTACTGACACTGAATCTTAAATGATTACACTACTTTCTATGATTTTTTATTTAATTTGTATAAACCACAGCACTGTTTACAAAGCTGAAAATGTTCGAGGTGTCGTTCAATACTGCGCGCGCGCACAAGGTTGATTAACTGGCAGTATAATGTGTATGAATTTATGGTGATATTCTGTATAGTATACAGTAGTATAGTGTGGTATACTGTAATATACCGTAGTGTAGTACAATATCGTGTGATATGGCATGGCATAGTATAGTATAGTATAGTATAGTAGAGTATAGTATAGTATAGTATAGTATAGTATAGTAGAGTATGGTACGGTACGGTACGGAACGGCATGGTATGGTAAAGCACAGCAGTTGGGTTGAGTTACTGTGAATAAAACACTCCATTGTATGGTGGTAAGGCATTTGAGAATTAATTAAATATTAGTATAACTGAGACACAGATTTGTTTGTGGCAAACTTGTATTCAGTTTGCAGTCTGTTAATTTTATTATTGACCATATCAAATTTTAACTAATTTTGACCCATTCCTTGAAGCTTAACCAAAAACCTTTGGCTTGCAGTCTTTTATTGGCTTATCTTTATCGTCATTATACTGGGTAGAATGAAGTTTTGCATGACATCTCTATTATACAGTAAATATCAGAAAAAGGAAGGTAACAATGAAGTGACAAAGAAAAAAATATATAACTTATTACAAATAACTTAAAAGTAGAGAAGCCTTTAGGTTGTGAACGTAATACATTGTAATAGAAGTTATTCTTTAGCCTATTTGTGTGAGATCTTATTGACCTGAACCTTTGCCTGATGGCAGCAGTTTAAACAGGAAGTAACCAGGGTGTATGTCGTCAGATAATACTCCTCAGGCAGATAGCATGAATACAGTCTGAGATCTTTTCAAATTCAAATTCAGATTCAAATTCATATACAGTTGAACCTTGGATTACGAGCATAATTCGTTATGGAAGCGGGCTCGTATTCCAAAACATTCGTAAAAGCAAATCTAATTTTCCCATAAGAAATAATGAAAACTCAAATTATTTGTTCCACATCCCAAAATAATAAATACATAAAAATAATTGATATAATATATAAAGTAAAAATAAAACAAATTAACCTGCACTTTATCTTAAAAAAAAAAAAAAAATCCTGACAGATAAGTGTTTCCGTTTGGGCGTGCAGGCGCCGTGTGTGGAATTAGTCGGTGTCAAATTACGCGGGTGTAAAGGCGAGAGAGAGTGTGTGTGTCGGTGTGTGTGAGTGTGTCGGTGTCACATTACGCACGCGCACACACATATGAAAAACGCTGAAACAAATAGGGAGACGTTGATTATACCAGTAAGACACGAGCACTAAGACCCAGCAGGGGAGACGATTACCCACAATTCTGCAGCACAAGAGAGAGAAAAATCATTGGCTCAGTTGTAATCATGTGACGCTCGGTGTCAAAACAAGAAGTCAAAATTTATTAAAAATCTGTGCTCGTCTTGCAGAACACTCGCAAACCGCGTTACTCGCAATCCGAGGTTCCACTGTACTTTTAATCTTAAGATATTATTATCTAGTATACAGTATTATGAGATGTGGTACTCGCAGGCCAGGCTTTCTGAAGCTGGGAATACCAAAATCTTATCAGATTTAACTAAGGAAGAGAGATGAGTGAAATACAAATTGATATTAGAAAGTAAAACATCTTGGTGATTTGTTATTTTGAAGTTATAGGATAATATCACAATAGTCCAGAACACCACTTAAAAGTACATTTAAGTCTCATATACACATACAGTATGCACCCCATCCTCACACAATTCTATCTCATAAAAAGAGCTTATTACTGTGCTTTGCATCTTGGGAAATAAATTATTTTGGTTAAAAATTTTTTTTAAAAGAATAAATAAAATGAAAGATAAAACCAAGCACGCAGTGTGTGTTTGCATGTGTGTTTGTGAGAGAGAGAAAGAAAGAGAGAGAGAGAGTTCTCTTTTTTTTTAAACTTCATGTACTAAATATTTTGGGTGAAAATAGTATGAGGAGAAAAAAGCAAGCAATCTCATTGAGCATCCGTGCAATGGTCTGGACAAACACGTCCAATCTGAGGAGGCCCGAACATGCAACCCACAGCATCCAAAGAATCTGTCACTAACGTCCTGATGCCAGACAACACAGCACAGCCCCAGAGTGACTAAAGCAGAACCTACATAAGATCTTCGCATAATATTTTGAGTTGTAATGTTATATAGTGTATAACTTATTTGTCAAGTATTATGTCAAGTTATATAATGTATAACTTGCACATTATGACTGATCGTTGTGTGCTGTTTGTGTGTTGTGTCTGTATGTGTGTTTTATATATTTACAGTACCAGTTAAAAGTTTGGAAATACCTTCACATTTAATGGTTTTTGTTTAGCAGTTTTTTTCTACATTATAGAATAATACTGGAGATTTCAAAACTATGAAATAACAAATATGGCATTATGTAATGAAGTAACAACAAAAACGACAACAGTCAGTTGTTATTTTAAGACATGAAAGTCAGCTGTTCTGGAATAGTTCTTGCCAGAACAGTATTGTCAAGTGCATTTGCAAAACCCATCAAGCACCATGATGAAACTGGCTCTCATGAAGACCTTCCCAAGAAAGCAAGATCAAAACTTAACTTATTTAGAGTTACCAGTCTCAGAAATCACCAGTTAACAGCACATCAGACTAGAGTAATTTTTTAAGGCTTTACAGAGCATACGTAAAGGAGATTATTGCACATTTTGGATGCATTCAGCATTGTTTTACACTGTAGGAAGAAATAGAAATAAGGAAAGACCATGGAATTATTATAGTATATTAAGAGAAAAAGAGAGAGAGAGAGAGAAAGAGAGATAAGCAGTTGCTAATGGACACGGTGAAGGTACTGTTAGTAGTGACTAATTTTCCATTCAATGCCTTATATGCAGCCTGTAAAAAATTTTTTTTTTCTCACCCACCATCACTTATTCACTTATGCTCTTCACCCACTTAACTTCCCTTCTTCCTTCCTTCTCACTTCATTCCTCACTTCTTAATGTACTTGACCTCTTCCCTCTGTCTCTCTCTCTGACTAACTCAGTTATGTAAAACACATTATTTGTTCAGGTATTAAACCTGCTTCAGTCTTAAAGTCTAGACAGCAGACGAGCAGCATCTATACACCATACACACACGCACACTTGCCATCTTAACCCCTAATACTCAAGCACGCTCAAACTGCAGTTGGATTAAGGCTGAGAATGTTACGCACAGAGCTTAAGTCTATGAAATCCACTGCAAATCCACCAGCTGACACAGATAATGGAGTCTGTCCATGTGTATGCATACATGTGTCAGTGTATTAGTACTTTACACACGACAGAAGCGCTGTAGGCTGCTTTTCTATGTGTGTGCATGTGTTTATTCCCAGGTTGTATATAAAATAATATTGAAATTTGATATCAATAGCTAAATTTGGTTTTATTCATATGAACATTGAATATACTGTACAGTATGCATGGTAGAGGGTACAGCATATGAAGTGTATGTAATCCATCCCTCCCTTTTACTTAGCGTCCAAGGCCCATGTAATATTGCGCGCACACACACACCACCAACTGTTTTGCCAGGTGGCCCACATTGCTAAGCCCCTGAAGCAATTATCCTCACTGGAATCCTATCTCTTCGACAACAATCGGCATGGTACTGTCGGCATGGCAGTGCATGCATTTGCGTGTGAGTGAGACACTCAAGTAACGATGAGCTTGAAATTGTTTTCACAATACCAGTATATATAGTTAACAAGTTTATACCTTGATAAAACAATTTAACAATTCATACTGAAAGTAAAATGACTATGCAGATTTCAGTGACTACCTATGTCATATTTGGAGTGTGTATACCTTGCACATTGTTTCATTTGCAATTCTGGGAATTTTTATATATGTGAGGAATAAAGATGCAGTATATTTGTGTAAAAATTCTAAAATTGCATGGATAATGGTTTAGAAGTAGGCTTTTAATGTAAGCATCTGTTGAGAAAGGAGAGTTTTCCTACTTTTCCTTACATGCTTATACAGTACGCTTAGACTATTACTTCAGAGTGCTTGTGCTTTCTTAGAATGCATAATGACCGTTTCCTTGAAATATTACAATGCTATCCTTAAAATACAGCTTTATTATTTTCTTAAACAGTAGCCCAGGCGTCACGTTGTATTTAATGGGTTGCCAATGATGCACTCCCATAACGTAAGCCACATTTTATGTAAATTGTGTGCATGTGATATGTTAATAAAGACAGGTGGTAAGCACTTGTCACATGGCAGATGCTTGTTCATCAGTGACCCGTCATTACTGTGTGACCGTTTCATTAATGAGATAATCATTTGTTGATTATCTCGTATGCCCCCCCTCTTTTTTTTTTTTTGTATTTATGCATTCACAAGATGCAGTATATTAATATGCAGAGTCAGCAATCTATTAGTCTGAATTTATGGCAAGTCCAAAAGCAAAGTCAGTATTAACATTAATTTAATAAATAAATATTCAAGTCAGATTACTAGTTATCACATTCTGATTCTGCAAACAACCTATGAATTACCAGACGGGTTGCCAGATTTTTCCTGAGATTCCTGCCTAAATGATTAATACAAAGAAATTGAATTTTGAAAGGTTGAGAGTCTTATGCCTTGTTTACACTAAATTGTACATCTTCCGTCGTCAGCCAAATACACTCCCTTTTTGGTAAATATATTAATTTTATATTTTCTAATTAATATCTATTAATATTCAGGTGTTTGTTTACACTGAGCAAGTCGCTTATTAGTAGTTTATTTTAAAGTAGCTTATTAAATCCGGTACATAACTGTTCATAATATCGCTTCTCATCAAAATTTGTATTTCACTTTCAGGTTCAGGTTTACCTTCAGGACGATATCTACAGTAAGTACTGCAAAAGTTTCATTACATTCTGTCCAGCCAGTTTTGTGTGATGCTACGACCTAATCTGATTTCATTCATTTTGATTTCATTCATGGTGCAGGTTAAACTTCAGGCAAAAACATAAGTACTGCCAAAGTTTCATTAAATTCTGTCTGGCCAGATTTTATCACAGCATCACGCAAAACCGGCTGGACAGACATACATACTGACAGACAGACATATACAGTGGAACCTTGGATCACGTGCATAATTCGTTCCGGAAGTGGGCTCGTATTCCAAAACACTCGTAAAGCAAATCATCGTCTGATAAGGTGAGAGAGTGACGCTCGGTGTCAAAATAAGAGTCGCATCGTGATACATGATACTCGGCGCTCGTAAACTAATACTTGCTTATTAAAAATCTTTGCTCGGTTTGCGGAAAACTCATAAACCACGTTACTCGCAATCCGAGGTTCCACTGTAGACAGAAAATACTGAGTGAGAAAGGGCGAGTCCTGACCAATGTACAGACAAAACCTTCCTTTTATTTATATAGAAAATAGATATTACGTGTAAATCATAATTTTATTTTTAAAGCAATTACGTAGGGGGGCAAACCGTGCCAGGACAGGCATTTTAGCGCATAACACTGGGCTCTCAGTTCATGTACTGTATTTTACATGCCTTCACCTTCAACGGCTGCAGATATATTTGCTCTAACGGCCCGTGTTTTATCTCATATCGGCGCTACACATCTCTGCTTTTATTAGCATTACAGTTTCGGGAACATATGAAACAGAAACTGGTTTTAAAATTTCCCACAAGAAGAATAAACATACATTGATCTGTTCATTCATCTTTGAAGGTTCATTTTTATGAGAAAACTAAACTTTCCTTTTTTGGCTGTAAGCCGTGCTGTGTTGCACTGTAATTTCTGTTTCTTGAGGATTTTGACAGCTTGTAGATGTATTACTATTGTTTCTGTGTCTTCCACATACTCATAGCTAGGCACAGGTTTAACTTCAGGCAAATTTAAGATATCATTGAAAAAGCGAGTTCTGACCAATTTACAGACAAAACCTTTCCTTTATCACTTACTCACTCACTCATCATCTATACCACTTAATCTTGTATCACACACACTCATTCACACACTACGGCCAATTTGGGAATGCCAATTAACCTAACCTGGATGTCTTTGGACTGTGGGAGGAAACCGGAGTATCTGGAGGAAACCCACTAAGCACGGGGAGAACATGCAAACTCCATGCACACACAGACGGGAATCAAACCTGGTCGGGAATTGAAACCAGACCCTGGAGGTGCAAGACAACAGTGCTAACCACTACATCACCGTGCCGCCACCTTTCCTTTGTTTATAATAATAATAATAATAGTTTTATGAGTTTTTGCGACATTCATTCTTATATTACATTAATGGTAAAATGTACAAGTTTTAAAAGTAATTATATCTTTGGTTCTACATGACACATATGATCACCCAAATGCACAGTTTGACATCTGAAGCAAGCCCCATCGATGGCCACCGACAGTACGTCCATATAAGAAGTTGTTTTTTTAAAATTGGTCATGGACGAATGTTGCGGTGCTGGCACCCCAATTGAGATTTATGGGATAAGATGTATCAGGTATCCCCTGATCAGCTTTTTGTGGACTTCATGAAGGGCATGATTAATGATTAAATAGTATCATATGTACATATTTAATACTGTGCTTCGGTGGAATTCCATAATTTCTTTTGCATACTGTGGCGCAAATAAGTATTTGATACACTGCTGATTTTTCATGCTGAATCCTGAACCCAATAGAACATTTATGGAGGGAGCTGAAACTCCGTGTTGCCCAGTGACAGCCCCAAAACCTAAAAGATCTGGAGAAGACCTGTATGGGGGAATGGGCCAAAATCCCTGCTGCAGTATGAGCAAACCTGGACAAGAAGTTCAAGTTCTATTGTATCAAATACATATAAAATGGAAATCCTTTTTTTTATTTTTAAATCATCAAATACATATTTGCGCCACTGAATTTATAGCCCAAAATATAAATATTCAGTGTCACATGTTGTAATTAGTTGAAACTTTTGAACAGTATAACAATGCTACTCTTGAACTGGTATTGCACAAGGAAAAAAGCAATGCGCATTTTTCATAGAAATAGCACTTAAGTCTGTAGTTATTATGTGTACAATTTTGTCTTTACCTCCACATGACATACACAATAAAAATAACATCTGTACATGAAACTGAAGTGTATATGAAGCTACAGGTCGCATTACCTTATGGACTCAAGTGGTAATAATTTGGTGGGTCTTTTTTGTGATCATAGCTCACAGGCAAAAACAAGACATTCGATCAGCACACTGCCTATTTCAGTGGCCATCAGCGCAGATGGTAGTGTGACACAGAGCAGCAGTGTAAGAAGGGGTTGTGTATGAATGAATACATTATCAAGCTTATGTGATATCCAATCAAATCAGTTTCTCTCATTCTCTTTAATTCCCAGTGACATGTTTTTTTATTTTAGATTTTTTATGGATTTGCAATAATATACATTACATTTTTTCTCCTCTTTCTCTATAAGTCTTTTGAATAGTTTTTGAAGGTTTTAGTAGCCATAACTATTGATAAAATGATTATATTTGCTTTATTTAAGTAGTACGAGGGGACAGAGACTTGTGATTAAAGTTCTTATGAATAAAGGCAAAAAAAAAAAAAACGATTGACATTTACAGAAGACAAGCACAGCACAGTGATGAGCCAAAGTAAAACATTTGAATGTTGCAAAGCTGAAAGGTTCAAAGCCCACTGCAGTCATTGCTGTAAACATTCAGCAAGTGGAAAACCTGATCTTTGAAAATCAAACATGTCAACATGTGGAAAAGACGCATCTGTCTGTGGTAACGGTACACGCAATCATTCAAAAACATCGCTTGCACATTATAAGAACTTGGATGGACGTCATGACCACATTCCCTATACAGTGCTGCCTTTGCTCCAAGCCATTTCCACATGTTTGGGCCATTTAAGGAGTTCCTGTGAGGCCAGGGCTTCAGAGGCAGATCATGGCTCTGGTTTAGTGAGAAAATTGTTCTGCTATTCTATTAACACCATTTGTATTTGAGTGTGATGGTATAAATAATGAACATCCATAAAATCACAACTCTTAGAAATGGAACATATGGCTGCTTATGGTCAGGAAAATATCAGCTTATCCCTGAGCCTACACTAAGAAGGAGGTCTCAGGATGTACAGTAGTAGCATGAGTCTTTTAAAACTGGAACGGGATCCCAGTGTGTCTGTACATTCTGATTGTCAACCCAACCTCCCTTTTTTATACCTCTATACTGTATAATGACCCAGAAATAGCAAAAAAGGTAACACACTGGTGATAACTAGAAATCTGTGCTTGGGTTGAGTGCAATAGACCTGAGCGTTTAATTTTAAACTTTCAAACATAACATGAATCATATATTTTTTAAAAAGTAATCTGATATTGTTCTCTACAGTAAACCTTTCTATTGATTCTGTCATGTATTTTACAGAAAAAACAGTGATTAAAAGTGTGTGTGTGTGTGTGTGTGAAGCTCAGACTCATAAAGTGTGTCACTATAAGGGGAACACAATATGAACTAAGTGTATGTTATGAGAGCATTACTGAGTATACAGCACTCTGTGGAATACACCCTCACACGTGCTGTGTGTAAGTGAGAGAAAGCACGGAAACGTGAGAAAACGGTTTGCGCGTTCCACACAGAGATCTTACGCGTGTCGACAGTATATATTCTGAGAAGATTCCACGAGTGTTATTTGGATGGGATCACAGTGACGTGGCTGCCTCACAGCTCCAGCATCCATGGTTCTGTCTGTGTGTTGAGTTTCCTCTCACCTCCTTAAGTCTTTAAATTGCCTCTAAGCATGTTTGTGATGCCTAGTAATGGACTGGAGCGTAGTCCTGCCTCATGCCGAGTGTTCCCTGGATAGCCTTCTGAATCTCCTGCAGCTCCAAACAGGATGAAGCACTTACTGAATATGAATGAATGAATGATTGCTTGCTTGTGAAGCAAAATCAAAGCATTATCAAGCCTGTATGATAGAATATTATTTTAATTAATTGTATAATAAATAAAAGTGCAACCCAGTATTGAGAAAGAGTGACTTGCTTAAGTCTAAGTCTTGCTTAACTTCTACTGTATTTCTTCTATTTCATTTCGTCCTGGTCCTGGTAAACAAGACATCACAATCAGTCATTACCAAACTAAAAAGGCAATCATTATCACATTCTTAAGTTTTTATCTCCATTTAAATAATTTTACTGTATAAAATATTTCGAACAATATTTTTTCATATAGCTATTTTGAATCAGTTATGCAATATATATATATATATATTTTTTTTTTTGTTGTTGTTGATAAACAGCAAACACTATTAGCCTACTCACCAACTTTTCTTTTGACTTTCTTCCTTTTTTCATTTACCAGTAAAGTTAAGGTTCTGTTTCAGTCTATATTGTACCAAGACGTACAGTACACATTCATATTAATAACAAAAATGTAAAAATCTAAGGTGACATATTATCTTTCAATAGATTTTTAACTCAAAACACTAGTGGTTGTAACGTATCTTTAATTTTTTTAAATACTGTGTGTATATATACAGTATACACAGTATATACACTCACCTAAAGGATTATTATGAGCACCTGTTCAATTTCTCATTAATGAAATTATCTAATCAACCAATCACATGGCAGTTGCTTCAATGCATTTAAGGGTGTGGTCCTGGTCAAGACAATCTCCTGAACTCCAAACTGAATGTCAGAATGGGAAAGAAAGATGATTTAAGAAATTTCGAGCGTGGCATGGTTGTTGGTGCCAGACGAGCCTGATTTCACAATCTGCTCAGTTACTGGGATTTTCACGCACAACCATTTCTAGGGTTTACAAAGAATGGTGTGAAAAAAGAAAAACATCCAGTATGTGGCAGTCCTGTGGGTGATAATGCCTTGTTGATGCTAGAGGTCAGAGGAGAATGGGCCGACTGATTCAAGCTGATAGAAGAGCAACTTTGACTGAAATAGCCACTCATTACAACCGAGGTATGCAGCAAAGAATTTGTGAAGCCACAACACGCACAACCTTGTGGCGGATGGGCTACAACAGCACCGGGTAAGACCCCACCGGGTACCACTCATCTCCACTACAAATAGGAAAAAGAGGCTACAATTTGCACAAGCTCACCAAAATTGGACAGTTGAAGACTGGAAAAATGTTGCCTGGTCTGATGAGTCTCAATTTCTGTTGATGAGTCTCAATATTCTGTCAGAATTTGGTGTAAACAGAATGAGAACATGGATCCATCATGCCTTGTTACCACTGTGCAGGCTGCTGGTGGTGGTGTAATGGTGTAGGGGATCTTTTCTTGGCACACTTTAGGCCCCTTAGTGCCAATTCGGCATCGTTTAAATGCCACGGCCTACCTGAGCATTGTTTCTGACCATGTCCATCCCTTTATGACCACCATGTACCCATCCTCTGATGGCTACTTCCAGCAGGATAATGCATCATGTCACAAAGCTCGAATCATTTCAAATTGGTTTCTTGAACATGACAATGAGTTCACTGTACTAAAATGTCCCCCACAGTCACCAGATCTCAACCCAATAGAGCATCTTTGGAATGTGGTGGAACGGGAGTTTCGTGCCCTGGATGTGCATCCCACAAATCTCCATCAACTGCAAGATGCTATCCTATCAATATGGGCCAACGATTCTAAAGAATGCTTTCAGCACCTTGTTGAATCAATGCCACATAGAATTAAGGCAGTTCTGAAGGCAAAAGGGGGTCAAACACCGTATTAGTATGGTGTTCCTAATAATCCTTTAGGTGAGTGTATACTGTATATATACTAAAATTGTATTTTTAAAGTTTGCTGCTTACACACTAATGAATGAGCTGTACCATTTATCTGACGAAAACATTGTGTTATTATCATTTAATTTGTTATTCTTTTCTGTAAATAAGATAATTATAGGCTTTAGCTCATGTTATTGTTTCATTACGTTTAACTCTTTTGGGTCATGACTTTAAAGGTGAAGCTCACAAGTTGTCATTAACTTTTTTTTTAAGCGTATAATTCTATAAGATATTGTGAGTTTGTGAGTCTTGGATGGACTATTCCAGATGGATAAACTGATTAGTTAAATAACCCACTCAAGTCAACTTTAGCTTTGATTACCACATACAATGTGGTGGCCAGTTCATGTGTGAAAATGATTCCTCATGCTCCCAAAATCACTCCTGGAATATGCCTACGTGGACATTCAGCTGACTTCATAACCCTGCCTTCAGAGGCCTGTACAGTGAGCACCATGCAGAGTCCCCTTGAGGATCAACTTTATGGAAGAAATGTGGTCGGAAAAATAATCATGAATCAAATCACTTAAACACTTAGTGAAAGTGATTGGTAGAAAATCAACAGTTAAAACCCGTAAGAAAACAACTGGACTTTGGGACAATGGAAAAGGTCATGTGGTTTGATGAGTCTAGACTGGACCCTATTCCAGAGTGATGGGTGCATCAGGATACGAAGGGAAGCACATGAAGCGATGCACCTATCACGTGTGTGCTACTTCTCAAAATGCAGACATGCAGACATTGCAGTCATAAACTACAAACAAAAGCTCAAACATCTGAGACACTCTAATATTCATGGTCTCCTGATTACTTTACATACTCCGGGTTTCAATCATGGTCATATTCACTAACATTACAAAAGGGCCTTCATTGTCACACTTATAGTACGTTGCCAAGTATCCTTTGTGTTTTTATTCTACCACACAGGATTACCAAGCCTCGATTCCTGTTTTATTGACCTGGTTCAGGGTCTATGACTCAACACGTGTGCTTATTGGTGAACCAACATCAAATCTTAAAATCTGATTTGAAAAATACTCTCAACATTAAACCTGAAAAATCATCAGGAAACATTGGTGCATTCACAGTCCTGATTTGGCCTGTTCACACTACCTGCATTTACATAGCCGCACTATGACGTGCAGACATCAATCTACAGTAATATTGGGTACTTGATCTTTAAATGGGATTTACCTCCTATACCTGCTATTGGACCATGTGCAGCTTCACTTATTATTGAAAAACCTTTAATCCTCCTTTTCAGGGGTAAAGATTAAAGACATCAGCTTGGCTGCACAGAATGTGTGGGTTTGTTGTACATTCTGAAGACAAGGAGAGCTTTGAGAACAAGAAAAATAATTGCTGAATACACTTGCAGTATTATAAAAGATATTAGGACTGTAAGAATGAAACTGCTATAAATTTTACACAAGCAGGAGAAAAACTCGCTTCTGAGTTAGACCACGCTTCAGTTAATGTATCAGAATAGGGGAAGTTAATAATATATAATATATTATTATTATTACTATTATTATTAATGTATATATTAATTGTATTATATACTGTATATATATATGTGTGTGTGTGTGTGTGTGTGTGTGTTTTTTCTTTTACAGGAGTATGTATTGTGCCTGCTGGAAATGTACAGTAAGTATTGTGCCTGCTGGAAATGTACAGTAAGGCCTCATAAATGTTTATACATATATCATAAAATATGCTGTTAAAATTATAGTCTACTACTTTGAATACAACCATAATGTTTATAGAATTATTTTACTTTATGCATTTAAACTGGTGTAGTTACTGTCATACAGTTTATGTTTCATACCGTATGTAGTATATTTAAGGTAATATGATTACAGACATTTGGACTGTTTATGCGCTACATGCACATTTAGACGAACGCCGTTTTGCCAACAAGTTTACATTTTTGATTCATTCTGACATGGACATAAATTTTTAATCAGAGCTATAATTGTTTCATGTCTGTTTATGTATTAAATACCACTCATTTCGTCGTATTTTGCTTCCAAAAAAAAACTTTTTAGCTCTTATTTTTGCTTCTTCTATCTTTAGAGAATTCGTTTTGTTAAGCCTATGAATCATTGTAGTATATAAAACCATCTGAGGCAGGGTGTGAACCAGTGAGAAACAGGTGCAGATGATGACAGATGATCAGGTCGGTGATGAGTATACTGGTGATGCTGAATGCTAAGTGGTTGGAACAGCCGAGAGGGGAAATGAGGCTGCTGCTGAGGTTGTCACATGAACAGCAAATTTTTAAATGGCATTTTAGGCACTTTGCCGTCTGTCACAGTAAAACATATGCTCCCATTCCAATTCTTCTAATTTAATATAAAAGAAAATATTAAATATAAAAAAAATGAGGGGTGGCTCAAGACTTTTGCACTGTACTGTACATTTAGACTTAGCTTTAAGGATTATTTATGCCCAACAAAATATTAATCAGAGCCAGTAATCTTATGTTTAAGGTTAGAACTATGAGCTGATCTGGAAACAGACATTAGATACTTAAGATAAGATAAGACCTTAGATATGACAAAGGTGCGAATATACAGTATTAAACATCCTTTCCAATGGCAATGAATGTTAATGCTCCTCTCTTCAGCATTCATGTGTTGAACCTCTGTAGTCGGTTTAAAAGGCTCGACAGCAGTGGTACAGTGAGCCAGTTCACAACCTTCACATTAAAATTCTCTATTCTAGCTCTGTGGATTCAAATCAGTATTTTCAATTTCAATTCTGCATCACAAATTGGTGAAAAGCTATATTTTACTGTATGTCATCCCACAGAGCATATTATTATACACAAAGCTGATTATAAACACACAAAAATGAAACCTTTCTAAAACATTTACAATAACTTTGTTACAGCCAGTACAGTCCGGTCATCCATATGAAAAATTAACTGGTATAACAGTGTTTATACATTGTCAATTATCATCATAGCTAACATAAAGTTAATAAAGTTAACGTTAATAAGGATTGTAATTTGTGAATCAGTGTCACATTTTTGGTGGCACAGTAGCTTAATGGCTTTGCACCTCCAGGGTTATGGGTTTGAATCTCGTCACTGGTCTGTGTGTGTGTGGAGGTTGTATGCTCTCCCTGTGCTTGGTGGGGTTTCTCTGGGTACTCCACCACAATCCAAAGACATGCACTGCAGCCTGATTGATGGTTCCAAATTGCTTTTTCAGACACTTTTATATTCTTTATATTCTTGATATAAAGAGCGGTTATTTTTTTACTGTGTACTTCCTGCTGTACATTAATTAATCTAATATGTTTGATTCTTCAGCTTATCCTTAACTTATTGAGTTGATTTTGTTGTCATTTTGACTTTAAGCATTGCTTCAGACAAGTTACCATCCTTGTAGGTTTTGCGCCATTCCTGGTTTCTAACCAATGAGTGTAAGTGATTGATCTTTTGCATATGATGGCAAGCATGCTGTTGGGGTTGTTTTAAGGTTATTGAATAAATGGTTATATTTGTAATATATTAGGAAATAAATGTTTAATATGCAATTTGACCTGCTGTATCTACAAATGACGCATTATGTATCCATCGACCTTTATTTAGTTTTATCCATTATATGGCTTCTCTAATGCATTCCACAGATACACACACACACCTGCATACACACACACACACACACACACACACACACACACACACACACACACGGGCATGTGGACAGATGAAGAAGGACCTCTTTCAGCAATGGGGGGTCTATTGTGTCCTACCAGTCATACCTTCTGCACGGAGGTGAGTGATGATCACAATGGGACATTTAAACATCTCGAACAAGGGTGCCAACGGACACTGATGTTTCTACCTGCTGGGAGAATGATGACACAGTCTATAAAGAGGGCATAGGGCCAGACTGCAAGAATCCTGGCCAGGGCCTCTACCCACTCAGCTAAACATGGATACACCTGGTGGCACCAGGTGTTGAAGGGTGATGTCCTGGCTAGCCTCTCTACTCTGATCATCATTTGTAATGTAGATGCCTAGCGCAGGCTGGTGACTTTACTGTTTCCAAACATTCCACTGACATGCTGCCGTAAAGAATACTGGAAGTCAACATTCTGAGACTACTAATAAAAAATTATTTTTTTCCATTATAATAGAAAAAAATAAAAACATTGTGTAAAATGTACAATCTTAGAAATATTCACATGATTTGAGAATTTATTTATTTATTTATTTATTTATTTTTACAACTCACTTTTACGACAACCTGCACTTGAGCTGACACGGACTCCAAAAGCTGATGATCCATGTTAGATCAAATCCATCACAGTCTCATGCTTCAGTGGAAGAGCTACAGAAAGCCTCAAGAAAAATCGAACCTTTCCATCAGGCAAGGAAACAAATATCACAAATTTGCTATAATTCAAATTCTAACTGAGAAACAGTGCAGAATAATGAATGTTCATGATAGCGAACATTTCCTTTCTTCGTAGTTAGGACCCTACAGTACTGTACAGTTCCAGTCAAAAGTTTGGACACACCATCTAATTGAATGTTTTTTTTGTTGTTTTTTTTTTTGGTTGAGTGATTTACTGTCTACATTCTAGAACAATACTGAAACTATGATATAACACATATGGCATTGGATAATTAGATAAAAACAACAACACAACAAAACCACTCACTGACTCATCATCTATACCGATTAATCCTGTATTCAGCATCACGGGGAGCCTGGAGCCTATCCCAGGAGACTTGGGGCACAAGGCGGGGTACACCCTAGACAGGGTGCCAATCCATCACAGGGCACGCACACACACTATGGCCAATTTGGCAATGGCAATTAACCTGTGGGAGGAAACCAGAGTACCCGGAGGAAACCCACCAAACACGGGGAGAACATGCAAACTGGCTCTCATGAAGACCATCCCAGGAAAGCAAGACCAAAACCTATCTCTGCTGCAGAGGAGAAGTTCATTTAGAGTTACCATCCTCAGAAATCACCAAGTAACAAATAGCACCTCAGATTAAAGGTGTTATGAAAGCTTTACAGCTACAGTAAGGTAGACTAAGGTGCAGACACATCTCAATATCAACTGTTCAAGGGGGATTGCATATTAATAATAAATTCAGAATTGTTTTACAATGTGGAAAGAAATTTTATTATTTATGTAACTTCATCATCATACAATATAAGCACAGAAATTGGAATGAGTAAAGCTTAAAGTATCCATAATAAGAAGATTCTGCATGTTGAATGTTATAGTATATCCTATAACCCTGTACAGTATAGGCGCATGCCTACGGTAGGTCCAAGTATTAAATCGGGTGCTTGCCCTTGCCAATTGAAAAACAAATCCAGACCTTCTAACTCCCTCTCACTTTCACCTTTCCTCCCTGTGTTTAACCATAGGTAACTTCCTCACACTTTATTGTTTTTCTCTTCCCTCCTTCTTCCTGTCTCCTCAGCTGATTCTCTCTCTCTCTCTCTCTCTCTCTCTCTGCTATTTATAGCTCTGGCTCATTTGGGCCTCTAAAACAAGCAGCTCTGTGGTGGAGCAAATGCACCAGCACGCATGCATGCGCGCACACACTCTCCATTGCACTGCATGTGCACACAATTCACACATCTTCCATTGCGTTCCCTGTGTGTTTCTATTTTCCGCTTAGCTAGTGATTTTCCATCATTAATACACCTGACCTCATACACATATAAGCGTGAAGGCAGGAAAGCTCGCAAAGTATGGTGCGTTTTCTGCTCTGTCCACCAACACCAAGACATCGGAAGTCACCAAAATACAATTACACAATTAATTGCCAACTGCTGCATTGCAGGCTTCATTTTACAGTATATGGTATATCTCACACCTTTTCTGGGCCAAGTGGGAATCGAAAGGGAGAAATGAACACATATAGCGCACATATGTTACCTCTCTACAGGAATTACTGCGACAATATGTTTACCTCATGTTCATGGTGATGTGCAGCTCATAAAGGGTGTGACTGACTATGCATTTCACAATTATATGCTTATAATTAGTACAATATGAATCATTTTCTAAAGGGTCACGTCACCACCTCACAGCTCCGGGGTTCTTTTCTGTCTTCGGTTTACAGTCTGTGTGAAGTATCACACACTGAGTCTCCCTGTGTCTACTTGGGTTACCTCTGGGTTTTCCAATGTCCTCACAAAAATGGACCAGTAGGTGGTTTGACTATGATAAATTGTGTGAATGTGTGTATGTGTATGTATGCACCCTGGGAAAGACTCCCACCCCCCATCCAGAGTGTTCTGGGATAGGCTCTTAGTGCACTCGGGCCCTGATCAGGATAAAGCAGTAAATGAAGATGAATGAATGAATGGATTCGTTTTTTTTTTTTTAGAGTACTCGTCTGAAGAGTGATCCTCTGAATATAATATTTCAGTTCAGCTCTATCATAAGACCAGAATTAAACACAGGAAGTCAGTGTTAACACATTCAAATGCGTTGCTAAGCTAGTAAACTGCTCAATATAACCATAATTCAAACCAAATGGTGAAAACTGTCGGCTGAGAACCATGGAATGCCAATTTAAAAAAAATAATAAAGTCAATATCAGTATGTAATAAAAATCATTACCCGCTTTATATGATGAAAATTTACTTATTAGCTAAATGGTTGAATGGAGCCCAATACTTGGGGATATCAGCCATATTTTAAATGATGTACTGTATACTGTGAGAGTGGTATAAATACAATTAGGTATATTAGGCTAAAACAGCTTGTAATCTGATTGGATGACAGACATTCCATGAGTGGTTATATACTGTAGAGTGTAACAGCAGTGGCACGTTTAACTATGTGTATCAGTCCACGTCATAGGTGTTCTATAGATGGTGTTTTTCTGTTCACGACTAACACAAGCTACAAAGCAGACTATCTTTATGGTGTATCTTTTTAAACACAAGGCTGAATTCTTGTTTGAATACCTCTTCAAACTATGATCAAGGACACTACTTGGGAAATGGAACAAGCGACTCAACCCCATAACCCCAAAAGTTAGCTTATATTGTAAATTGGAATAAATGGAAATATAAAACTCTCCACTCCCTCCATTGTTTATTCTCTTCATCTTTAGGCTACATAAAGATGAATTTAAAACAGTACTTTCACCTCTGATAAATGGACCTGCACCTGTCATGGTAGGATACAGTATGTGTTTGTGGACCGAAATAAGTGGTTAAATAAACAAATCATAATCTCAGTGTTGTGCTGTTGTGCTGAATATAATAATATTAATGTCAATAATAATAATAATAATCGACCACATGACAGCCGTGCTGATATTCAGTACAACAGTATGACCTCAAGTGTGATATTGCTAAAATATTTCAATCCAAGAATGTGTTTTTGTTATATGCATGCTAGCTATGATATTAAACTGAAATTAAAATAAAGGAATCCAGGCCCCCGAGTGGCAGTAGTATAGTGCTTGCCCTATTATCCGAAGACCGCAAGTTCGATTCACAGGTGATGCTGTAACCTCCTGCAGCCAGGGGAAAAGAGAGAGCTGATTGGCTGAGCTCTCTCAGTGAGGAGGGATGGGAGGCACTTAGTGCTTCGATGAAAGCGGAAGGAGCAGATAGTGCTGTCCAAATGTGTGTTATGGCCCTCGCATCGGTGCGTGAATAAGCAATTTTAAAGATCGAAACACGGAGGAAACACATGATAGTCTTCAGCCCTCCCTGACTGGCAGTAATAGCCTTGATGGGGAGCCTAAATGTAAATGTAATTGAAATTAGGGAGAAAATCAGGAAAAATCCACCCAAAAATAATGATAAAAAAATAATACACATAAAGAAGTGCAATTATAGAATAAATAACAGAATTTAAATGTAAATACTTATTTTTTAATTAAATTTTCTGTAATGACCAATTATGGCGATGTAAAGTTTGTAGTAGATCACGATAGGCCAAACTGTAATCACTCACGTTTAAGGTTTATACGGAGTTTGTAACCTGAGCCAACAAATGCGTGCCTTCTGCCAGCCACATAAATTTGGGTTTGTTATTGGCTGTCCATGGAGATATGGTGGGCCAGATATAAGCATCAGATTTGGGCCAGCACTGGACCATAACCCATTTGCGCCTCGACTTTAACTCTACAATTTACGGTTTGGTTTTTTTACAGCATTTAAAAAGGTCAGTAAAGGGATGGCAAGCGGGCAAGGTCTATTGACATGCCAGTCATGTGACTTTTTCATGGCTGACATCTCAGTTTTAATTGCCAGTTTTCAGTATGTGTATGATGGTGTGGAAGAATGAAAAGAGACCCCTTTATCTGTCTTGTATGACTTGCAGAATTATTTTCTTTCTATGAGGTACAAAGGGGAATGGAAAGCTGGAAGAGATGGTCAGGTGTGACATGCCTCTCTGTCCCACACTTGTCATTAATCCTTTTTTTCTTATTTTCTTTTGAGGAATAAACCAATGCATGAATGGGTGCGACGATGGAAGGAGACTATGGACTAAGGACAACTATGTAGGAGAACTGCTGAGTCGGATATGCCTGTCCATCTGAGTTGGACATCCGCCATTAGGGAGCCATCAATATTTCACAGCATACTGAGATTCAAGGAACATTCTAGAGCTCAGTGCATTAGCAGGTTGCACCATCAATACACGACACAGAAGCGTATGAGTGTGTTTTGCGTGCATGAAGTAAGATTGCCAACATTTCAGATTTGGCTGTGAGATTTGAGGCTTGGGCCTTTCAGAGTTTTATTCTTCAACGTTTTAGATCTGTTTCATAAATAATAAATAAAATACTCTTATAAATGTACTCTTATGAATAAATTAATTCATTCAAATAGTGCAACTTTACCTTTGACTGTTCTTTTCCTTAATGCTATTCTTACTTAATGCTAATTGCTAATGAATATTTTGAAACATTCACCTCTGACTTCTCTGTTGTCCTTCGCGGGTCAAGATGCCTCCAACAGTGCGCTAAAATCTGAAATCCTCCCAAATCTCCATTTTAGTTTGGACTCTTTCACTTTGCCAAGAAACCACATGGATAAACAACACCTCAGTGTGTTGCTCTCTGCTGACCTCAGCCACTTCCTTGGCTCTTTTTTCCGCTCAAAGCACTCGCGTTTATGTTAAAATACGAGGGTTGTTGAACTTTCTTGTCATAGCAGGTGTAAAACCAAAAACGTCAAGCACGCTTATATATGCTGATGAGATGCCTAGCCACGTTCATTCAGCAAGTGGATCCTTGAAAAAACTTGTCCCAAACTTGTGGAAAAGACTCATTTGTCTGTGGGAACTTTACACATAATCATTCACAATCCCCGCTTTCACATTACAAGAACTCAGCTGCGAGTTATTGCCACATCCGCCATACAGTCCTGTTTGGGCTGTTAAAGGAGTTCCTGGGAGGCCAGCGTTCCAGACATGAAGCAGGCAGGCTAGCACAATGAAAAAATTTTCTACGTTGCTGAAATTAGGAGAGATATTACTCTCATGTCTGTGTTCTGAGATTCTGCATAGTCAAAAGTCCCCGTTTGACTTGAACATCCCTCGCATAAATGCTGGTGAAATCCATTCTCATAATGACAAATATACTGTAGCACAAACATTATCTCCTGTAGACTTCCACAGATCTTAAGACGAAACCATTAAATTGCTTTTAGAAACTGTAATAAACCTCTAATGCAGCAACATATTAGACACATCTTGACCAGTTGCAGTTTTATTACCACACTTTGGTAAAATCTGATAATGAACTGAAAATATTAGACTCCTGGGACAACTGCACCGTTCTTGAAAAAAATCCGTTATCATGTGTCAAATCATTAATTCCAAGAAACACATTCCATTAAAAAAAAAAAAAACATATCGATCAATTCATCTTATAGTTTGAGCTTCTAAGTTATACAGGACATCCTACACTGCTTATCTTGACAACACAGGGCTGGAGGCAGAAAGACACCGCGGATGGGAGTCCAATTAGAAAAAGGACCACTAATACATTTCTATTAGATAATCCAAAGAGGCACAGTGGTGCAGCGGATAGCATCGACACGTCACAGCGCCAGTGTCCTCAGCTCGGGTTACTGCTCATGTGAGTTTCACTTGCTCTGGAGTTTTCACTTTGTTCTGGAGTCTCACGTTTCCATCAAACTCACAAAAACATGGCGGTATGTGGATTGGCTCTGCTAAGCCTTAATCCTGTATTCAGGGTCACGGTGGGAAAGGCACAAGTCTATCCCAGAAGACTTGGGACACAAGGCGGGGTACACCCTGGACAGGGAGTCAATCCATCGCAGGGTTCACACACATATATACACTAACACACTACAGGCAATTTGGGACACCAATTAGCCTAATCCTCATGTCCTTGGACTGTGGGAAGGAGTATCCGGAGGAAACCCACCAAGGACATGGAAAGCATGCAAACTCCATACATGCTGCTGCCGATTCGATTTGTATTGCAATTCTGTCGTTATCACAATTTTCAGGAGTGTTGAGTCGGGGAGGGTGGGAAATTTGTACGCATACTTTATACGCCACCTTACTCTACATCCCTCCGAAGTTATCAAGCTCAAGCTTCAGGCACGAAAGGAGTTTGATTCCCCAGTGACATATGAGAGCCAGCAAGGGAGGGGAGAGAAAAAGTGAGCGACTCCAACATTGCATTAAAAGAGGAAATGGATTCAGGAGTGATGGAGCTCATTTGTTCTCGAATTTCGTTAGAAGTTAGTCTATGGTGGTCATGTGATATTTTCCACTGACCTGTTTCTTCTTTTTATCCAGTGCCAGGAAGATAAGAATGTCTGGCTTGTGCCAATCTTTTTTTATGACAGTTTAGGCTTAGGGTTAAAAAATACACTGCTTACATTACACTGATTAGATAGAAGAAGTAAACCAGATATTATATGTTTTTTTACATTTACATTTTATATCCCGTAAGCAGGATAAATGTCATTTTATAAACAAAACAGTAAAACAGACACTCTAAAATCTTACAAATAATAGTTGTTTAATCAGTAATTTATCATATATATAATAATAGCAACTCACCAGGGTGCAGAATTTCTCAGGTGGGTTGCCACACGTGATGCTTGGTGGTTCCACACGTATGCGCATGAACTCCTTCATTGACTGGGCCTTGGGTTGGCACGCATGCTGCTCCCACACTGAGCCCTCATCCGTGGTCAGGAGTGATTTGCACAGCTCGTACTGGCCTTGAACCTGCCCCAGCATGTGCAGGAGGACAAGGAGGAAGAAAGTGGCTCGTGCCAGCATGACAAGCGCCAACCAGGAAACAAGAGAAGGGCCGTCGTTAAATTCACAGGAAAGAGATGTTGGCATAGAACAGGAGTCACGTGAGAGCATCTGGTAAACTTGCCACGATCATTGTGTATGAGGTATCTGAATTTGTATTTGAGTTAAGGAATGGTTGGTAAAATAAGAGGGGAGATACAAATTCAGTGTCAGTTGTATGTCAAGTCCCTTGTCCATCTCAGGTTCTTGTCCATCACAGCTTCAGAGTCACTGGCATTCTTTGAACGTTCACCAAACTTAATGTTCCTGAAACCAAGACAGTAAGAGACAACTTTACTCTCAGTGATCTTTAATAAAGAGCTACACATACAAAGCAAACAACTAAGGAGACTGATGAAATTACTGCATTTGGGTTAAGAATGCATTATTATAACCTGGCAGGATAGAGAACCATGAAAATAAAATCCTTAATGGCCATGATTAGACTAAACAAATGATAGTAAAAATCACAGCTATATAAAAATCATAGCATGGTATATTTAAATGAGAGCATATCTACACACACACACAATGAGATAAGAACTCACATGATTGGGACTAAACATATGTATGTCTATTAGCCACTTGTTAATGAAGCTAATCAGAAACAATATCTTATTTTGCAGCGTTATGATCTGGAGTTGCTTCTGTTGGTCAGGTTTAGACTCAACAACCTTATGTGGCAAAAAAATGAAGTCAGCTGACGACCTGAATGTACTGAATGACCAGGTTATCGCATCAATGGAGTTTTTGTCCCTGATGGCGCAGGTATATTCCAGGACACAATTTGTAGTAGTGGTTCTGGGAGCATGGGGAATAATTTTAACACGTGAACTGCTAACAAATGTATGCGCCGCAAACAAAGCTAAATCCAGACAACACCAATTCATTTTCAAACTTGTTGAAATTTTGACTCGATACTTTTACCCAATAAATGTAAATAATGTAAAAATGTAAAATTAATAATGTGAAAATGTATAGGTGCCTAGGCGGCACGGTGGTGTAGTGGTTAGCACTGTCGCCTTGCACTTCCAGGGTCCGGGTTTGATCCCCGGCCAGGCTCGATTCCCGTCTCTGTGTGCATGGAGTTTGCATGTTCTCCCCGTGCTTGGTGGGTTTCCTCCGGGTACGCCGGTTTCCTCCCACAGTCCAAAGACATGTAGATTAGGCTAATTGGCGTTCCCAAATTGCATGTAGTGTGTGAATGAATGAA
The DNA here is from genome assembly GCA_013621035.1 of Clarias magur. Taxonomy (NCBI): domain Eukaryota; kingdom Metazoa; phylum Chordata; class Actinopteri; order Siluriformes; family Clariidae; genus Clarias; species Clarias magur. The sequence goes on from QNUK01000165.1 coordinate 101,033, forward strand.
TGAATGAATGAGTGAGTGTATGTGTATGTGTCTGCGCCCTGCGATGGATGGGCACCCTGTCCAGGGTGTACCCTGCCATGTGCCCCAAGTCTCCTGGGATAGGCTCCAGGCCCCCCGTGACCCTGAATACAGGATTAAGCGGTATAGATGAGGAGTGAGTGAGTGATGAGTATAGGTGCCTCAAAGCATTTGATATAATTCACTACAAATCAAAATCAATTTATTTGCTATGATATGATTCAATGTGACTAAACTCAGCAGCTATGTAACTTCAGGCTTATTATTAATTCGCAAATGATGATTCCATGAAAATTTAACATTTTAAAAGTATGTTAAATCACGTTATGTCAGTGTTATGAGTAAATTCTTATTTTTTATAATTATTGTTGTTTAAATGCTTTTCGGTTGTTGCTTTTTAAATTAATGCCTTGCTCCAAGTCATTTAATCATTACACCCACAGCTTTTAGTCTTCCTGTGTAATTACAAATACATGTAGGAATTTTCTGTTTTTTTCTTCTTAGAGACTCTCTAAGACCCAGATTTGCCATATGTTTTAAGAATAATAAGAGCACAGCACGGACATGCAGCACAATTGTCTAGAGTATAATGGAGCCACCATTTCCCCCCCTGCATTAAATTATGTACTACCAGCTTTAACTGCTAGCATTTAGTACTAAATGGAAAGTACCAAGTCATTGTACAGTGTCAAAGCAACTTGCATGATAAATTAAAAGTAGCATCTTGTGGCTCTGCCTTTTCCTTTTCATGGTTGTTGAATGCCTAAAGGTAATTCATCCAGGTATCATTAGTATACTATGCACTATACACATTTTGAACACTTTACTCACTCTGCGTGTAGTAAGCAAAGTACTGTACACAAGCTTCTTCCTGTCAAACTCAGCTACACTCCAATATATTATATTATCCTGATGCATTTGTGATGGCAGGGAAAAGACGAATGATGCCTGTTTGGTGCAGACACTGTGATGCACATATTGTTCTCTCTTGTGCAAAGGTTACTCAACTAATTCTCGACATCTTATTCTGAATCCACCATCATGTTATTTATCAAATTTAATGTAATCGAAAACCATGTTCTCCTTTTAACTGTGGTGCCCTGTTATTTTGTTCCTCTCCTATTGAGGTCACTGTGGCAATAATACAATATTAATCCCTGAACATAATAAAAAAAATACCAAAAACATTCTGTACAGTAAACAAAAAAAGAATGCTAATTCACCTGTCCCTCCTGTTACATAATTTTATGAGGGTATTATCATTATTATTATTATTATTATTATTATTATCATGGATGGTAAATAACAAATTTCCATCGATAATATGAGGTGTGTTCAAGTCAAACAGGGACTTATGCTGAAATTTCTCGATTTACATTTACAGAAGTCTTTAAATACAGTACGGTGATGGCGGAGATGGCAGAGACCATTGCAGTCCTTCCTGTGAACATTCACTGAATGTAATGCTCTTAGTGAAAAAAACCAAAAAAACAACCTGCTTAATCACCAAAGTTGTTCTGTTTTTGAATGACAATACATGACCTCATGCTCATAGCTATTGCCATATCTCCTACACTATCCTGACCTCACTCCAAGCCATTTTCACCTGCTTCTGGGGAGGCCCAGGTTTCAGTCATGAAGCAGTATTGGCTCTGGAGTACTGAGAAATCCAAGCACTAGTGAAACCCTGGGATAAGTGCATTAATGAATATAGGTAAATAAAGGTAGTTTTAACTTTTCTAACTGTGTTTTGTTATTCTGCACAATTACATCCCTGTTTGACTTGAACGCCCCTCATAATATGAAGAGCTAGCAAGGAATCATTGTTCTGATAACTGAAGTTCAGTTTAGGTTTTAACTTATACATGCACACTGATAATGTCAGACATGTGATTAGCAATAGAGGCCTTTTCAGTTTTATATGTCTGCAGTTTGAGGTAGTAAATAAATAAATAAACAAACAAAAAACAGACACTGTTTTAATGAGCATAATGGGGCTGGTTTTCATTCAGTTTTATTTGTCTACAAATGAAGACAAAGATAGGACGACCAAATCCCATCCCTAACCTTGGTAACTTTCCACACACATTAAATCAATGCAGATAGTAAGGAAAGTATAAGGCCGCTTAAGCTGAGTTAAATGCAAGGTTTCATTACAGGTTTGATAGCACTCTGACACGTCTGGGTGACTTTTCTCTGTGATTCTCTGTGTGACATAACAAGCTACAACGTTCCGTCGTTACAGCATCTAAAGAGACACCAAAGATGCTGGCATGAGAACAACTCCAGATAAACTAGAGACCTTTTCGCGACGTCTTTTTGATCATTAAAGTCCTAAAAATGGGGTTTTTGGGGTGACTTTACAGAGTGCCGTTGATGTCCAAGATGAGCTAATGACCTTCGGGAGTCTTGATTTTGAAAAATGACCTTCTACAAACAACCTGAGTGCTAGCTCATACCACTGGATATGAATGGATGAACATTTATGATTTGTCATTCATTAACCGAGTACATAAAATGCTTAACAATTACAGTTTGCTGTTTTAGCTATATGAGGCATTAAAGTATTGTTTATACACTTTGAGGTGTGCTGTTATCTGAAAATGTTCAACACTCGGGGTGGTGACCGAGTCCCACAGTTGATTCTTTTCCTATAATATTTTAAACAATATTTTCTTTAGTGTTTTACATAACAGCTATAAAACCAAAAATAATGGTTCACTGAATGTTAGTTACGGTGGCTTAGCGGTTAGCACTGCCGCCATGCACCTCCATGGTCCGGGTTCGATTTGCACTTAGGGCCTGTGTGCATGGATTTGCATGTTTGGTGGGTTTTCTCCGGGTACCTGCCTCTAGTGTGAGTGTGTATTATGTGTGTGTGTGTGCCCTCCGATGGATTGGCATTCCATCCAGGGTGTACCCTGCCTCATGCTCTAAGATACAGTAGGCTCCAGGCCCCCCTGCGCCACTGTATACAGGATAAAGCGATGTAAACGATGAGTGAGTGAGTGTTTTTTAGCTGCACTAAGTGCTGTGGTATTAATTATGAAAGTCTGTTAGTAAAAAATAAACTTCAGCATTTTTTTAAATATTTATTTTTGTTTTCACTAAGCATGAGTGAAACTTAGGTAGAAGTACTGGCCTAATTTATGAATGGAGAGCGGAACAGGAAATTTGCCCTATAAGCTGATGAAGTGAAACTTTTTCTACTTCTTGTTCTAGTAGAGAAGAAAGCTTTGCAATCCCATAATCCCTCTTGGTAACTGGTTTAGAAATTGAGGACATTAAGGAACAGGGAATTCAGTGCACTGTACTGTATGGTGATTGTACTGGAAATGTAGTCAGTAGGACTCGCCCCGTCTCTCTCTCTCTCTCTCTTTTTCTCTCTACTCCGCATAGCGGACGGCAGCGCGCGCGCGGGGTGTGTCGCGTTCCCGGTACAGTAAATACGAGTTACTGCAAGATAGACCAACGATCAAACGCTGATTTAAAAAAAGAAAGAAATAAAAAACCGCCATCGCTCGCGCATCACCGGCGACGCGACTTTTGGAGCAACTTTGAAGCGTCGTCGCGTAAGTGCCAGCTCGGTGTGGTTCATTCGCTAAAAGCGTGTGGGATGCGGGTGGCTCGCAAACCGGAGTGTTTTCCCCCACTGCAGTAGGTCTGGGTCAGGTTTTGTTACCGTATAGTTCGTAGTTTAGCAGTACTTACCGGACGCTTTTGCGCGAGACTCTTTCCATGTGGCGCGTTCTGGCAGGTGCGCGCGCCCCGGTGTCCCCCCCTCTCTCTGTCTCTCTCTCGCTCTCTTTCTTTCACGTGCGCTGCGGTCTTCCCCCGTGGGAAAAAGATGCTCTTCTTCCTTGTTTGTTTGTTGCTTCTTCTTCTTCTTCTTCTTTTCCGTGAAAGCAGCACTCGAGTGTTCTCCCAGGAAGATGCCCTACTTCCGAAAGCGACGAGCCGCGAATCAGATGCGGGAAGAAGGCGCAGCTTTCCAAAGTCACACGCCGGAGTTTCCACGCGCCCTCCTTTGCTCTTCCCGACTTTAAAGGAACGGATTTGCCCCGCGCGCTCAAGGGCAACATAAGAGAGAGAGAGAGAGAGAGAGAGCGAGCGAGAGGGGGAAAGCATCGCGAAAAATCTCCCTCCCCTTTCCCCTCCCTCCCTCTTTCCTTCTCTCCATCCCTCCCTCCCTTCCTCCCTCCCGCTAATCCGTTATTCCCCCATCACACACACACGCACACTCTCTCTCTCTCTCTCTCTCTCACTAGCTCATCTGAGCCGCTTTTATCCGCGCGCGCTCTCACTCACGGAACCACCCTGAGCGCGCGCGGGAAAGGCTGGCAGTAGCACTTAAGCGCGTGCGAGCAGTTTAACTTCACTTTTGCTATTTTGTTAATTTTTTTCTTATTATAAGGAAAAGAACAAACAAACATTATAACTTTGTTCGGGACAGTAGCTTCATTTTCAAAGCACTTAAAGGGTTTCACATGTAGTTGTAAAGTCTTTTATTAAGTCGCTTAAATCTTTTATTTTACCTATTCCGATTACCAACATCCTGAGATTTGCTTTAGTATTACTTTTTAATTTTTACAATAATTACAATACATTGTTTTTTTTTCTGCGGTGGCTTAGTGGTTAGCACTGTCGTCTTGCAACCCCAAGGGCCCACATGTTCTGCTTGGTGCTTGGTGGGTTTCCTCCTGGTACTCCGGTTTCCTCCCACACTCTCCCAAAGACAGGCAGATTAGGCTAACTGACGTTTGCAAATTGCCTGAACTGTGTGATTGAGTGTGTGTATGTATGTATGTGTGTGTTTACATGCCCTGTGATGAATTGGCACCCCATCCAGGGTGTACCCCACCTCATACCTCGAGTCTTCTAGGATAAGCTCCAGGCCCCCCGCGACACTGTACACAGGATAAAGTGTTTTAAATGATGAGGGAATATGTGACTGAGTGCTTATCCTGTGTAGGGTAACGAGAGGCCTGGATCCTATCATAGAGAAATCAGGGACACCTTAATTGGGTTGCCATCCCCTTACAGGGCATATGTACAAACGCGCACACACACATATACACACACACAGTCTATCCTATAACGTCCAAGGGAGTAATCTGGAATACCTGGAGTTAACCCACAAAGCATGGGGACAGCATGCAAACTCCAGCAAACAAACCAGAGGCACAATTTGAATGCAACTATTCTACCCAATGTCCCCAACTGCACGTTTTAAACATAACGTTTTATAAACAAATTAGTCATTTTAACGTGCCAGGTTTATAGTGTAAACTAACTATAATAACCGAGATAAGGGAAAATACACCACAACCTAGGCTAGTGTCGTACACAATTAAATGTACCTTAAATAAAAATAAATAAGATCTATTGTGGCCTATTTTCTAGTTAGAAAAAAAAATTCTGGGACATGAAAGCAGCAGTACACAAACCTGCTCTCTAACCAAGGTCTTTAATCAGGGAAATAAGGCCTAATGTTGGTGAAATAGATCAAATAAATGGAGTAATGGTGTATCTGGCGTCCAGCTGGCAGGCTGAGAAATACAACTCTAGTTCCTAATGTTAGTTGGTATAATATTTTTCTATTTGTGCATTAGGCTAAAGTGAATATGTATGATAAATGGAAGCTAGCATGGGTAGCAAATCATGGGCTCACTCTCTCTGCAGCATCGATTTCTTGCTTAATAGTAGAAACCGAAAACCTAAATGTGCTCACCAGCTAGCACAAAGTATGATGAATAGTGTAGGATATTACCTTATCAAATCCGTTAAACCCTACATAGTCTACAGTGTAACAGCTGTAACTGTTCGACACATTACCATCTATTTGTTTTATGTAAGACAAGTTTGTGCACTTTGGTACTTCATGATATCTCATATTTTAGATACAGTATGTATCAAAAATTCTTCCCATCCCTGTAAATGACAATACAGTCTATATTCTAACTTTTACCTATATCCATCATTTTCTCTTATATAACAATACACCTCAGACTTTGTATTGACCAATATTATGGATTAAGATTTTTTTTTTAAAATCCTGGTGGATAAAGATAACTAAATATGTCTAAAGATTTCATGCTGTTTGCTTGTTCTTGCATTTTATCATTTTGTAACTCCACTCTTAAGGGTTTTTGTGATTTTTTGATTAAGCAAATTTGATACAATGAGAGGTGTTCGAGTCAAACTGGGACTTGTGATGAATTTCTCATAAATGAATACGTAAAAACCAATTCACATTTACAGAATACTTTAAGCACATTTGAATGGTGCAAACATTTTAAAGGAGACCATACCTTTCCTTTAAAATGTGAATGACGATCCTAGACAAGGTGGCTCGAAGCCCGCTGCAGTCGTTCCCACTAACATTCAGTGAGTGGAACGCCTGATCCTTGAAAATCAACTGATAACTTGCCACAAATTTGTCTGTCTGTCGGAACTGTACACACAATCATTCACGAACACCACATTGCACATAACTGAGCTGGGAGTTGTTGCCACATCCCTCAGGTCTCACCTTGCTTCCACATTTTTGTAGAAGGTTTCTGGGAGGCCAATGTGAAGCAGACTGTCCTATCATGGCTCTGGCATTCTGAGAAAACTTCCTACTTTGATGGTATCCAATGCTGGGATAAGTGTATTAATGTAGCAGGTGATTATATAGAGAAATAACGAGTGATTTTACTCTCGTAACTGTGTTCTGTTATTCTGCACAATGAAAAAGTCCTGGGTTGACTTGAACACCCCTTACGCGAAGACTGCAAATTTGCCGGCACATTAGTAATACTCTGCACACAACCACAGGAAAACTGTTTTTTATTCAGGGTTCAGATGTAGTAGTCATTACAACAACTCTGAGTAAAGAATATTGTCAGAATACTGTCATAGCCGGTATAGTATCTGCATCCTTGTTTCAAAGCCTGCCGTATTGTGCCGCATTTATCCAGCAGCCCGGACTGAAGTGTATTGAACAATCTGTTAAGTTTGGACTTAAATCTCTAGGGACATCAGAAGAAAAAACCCTTCATCCGCTCGTTTCTGATGTCTGAAGGCTGGGTTATACATCTGCATTAAAGCACATTTGCAAATTTGCATTGCAGAAATGGTGTGATGTGCATGCTTACAAAATCCTTATAGCATGTCATGTGTACAGTATACTGTATACAGGGCTTCGCGTTAACCAGTTTTCAGCTGAATTTCTGATTGGTTGAGGTAGGGAGGTGTGTTTGGTTGTGTACCCAGAGGCATTGCCATTTCTTTTCTAGATTTTTGTCAAGGGTTTTAAAGTAATATTGCCAATATGATGGTTTAATCTGACTGGCAAACTTGGCATTGTTCCTATGCAGCACTGTATTGAGTGCAAAGCATCTGGAAAGTGCTGAGGTGTAGCGAGGTGAGAGAGACAGAAATGTTGCTGCAGCTCTGCTTGTCATTGTGGGCACAAAATGCATGCTGACAGATGACTGTATTTTAGTCATAGTTATATAATTATTTTTTTAATCTACAAAACTAAATACATAGTTGGGATAGTTAGCATAAACTAACATGATATATGCTAACATGACATATATCACCAATCAGCCATTCACCCATTACAACACAAAACATTATTCCCTATAATGGCCCCTCGGGGCATGACTCCACAAGACCTCTGGGGTGTGCTGTGGGATCTAGCACCAGGACGTTGGCAAGATGTTAGGTGGGGTCTCAGACTGCTGCATCCCATGGGTGCTTGATCAGATTGGGATCTGGGAAGTTTGCATTCTGGTTGGGCAGCATTGGGCTCTGCACTAGGCATTCTGGTGCTTTGTGGTGCGTTGACTATTCTGTGGAATCGAACCAAACGGGTTGGCTTATTAATGCATTTATTATGTTATGGCTGATTAATGCATTCATCTGCGATACACCTTATCCATAATCATCTTGTCTATTTACCGTGAAGAAAATGAGAAAAATCCCAAAAGCTCCGTCATGTGGTCACCTTTAACACTGGATAACATGGTATTTCTTATTCTTGCCATTATCGTATCCACTGCTGCATTCCTTTTTTTATTCTTTCTGCAGCGAAACGTGAGACTTTTGTTCGGTTTTTCATTTTCTGATCCTCGTGAAAATGTACACCCATGCAGTCACCTGCGCAGGATGCCCTCACGTGTTTACAGGAGTCTTAAATCCAGTGGAACACTTTGTGAAGATACAACCTGATCCTCATAAATTATTTAGCTCTTTACTATATATGAAACCTTATGTTTTATGCTTAGCATTAGTATTTTTTAATGTTTCGAGAAAAAAAAGAACAAGTCCTGTAGGTGGAAAATGATGTAATGACATACAAGCCATTTTGCCAAAAATAACAAAGCAAAGAATTTTCATGTTTTTTACTATCCTAGTAAGGCCCTTTTATGTAGTAGTGTGAGATTTTAGGTGCAATTTAAACATGGTCCGTGTTTCCAAATGCTGATTAATGCAGGTGCTGTTGTGCTGTTCTACTGTCTCAGTTTCACAACGGGGCAGGGATCTTCAAATAACCTGCAATCAATAAATCACATGCGCGCGCGCACACACACACACACACACACACACACACACTTCTTACTCTAAGATACAATCTAATGTATACTAATGTGCTCTAATGTTCTAAAAGCACAATAGCAATCGCACATATTTTTCTTTCTGATCTGTTGACTTTCTCATAGCATACTTCTAATATTTTGTATAAGATTTTAGCTAAATCTTTCAGGTACTTATACAGATACAGTACAAAGAGCAACCGAGGATGAGATTGGATCAGATTGGATGTCAGCTGATATTCAGAAACTCAGAGCGTGGATGCTAGAAGGAGAAAGTAAGAATGGTGCACCATTTACAGCACTTGCAGACCTAGAGTCTGCCCCTAATTGGAGCATCAAATGCATTTGTACAATACAGAAGCAAACCTAATGCTGGAAGAATGAGTTCAACCTCGTAGGAAGAATTATACGATAAACACATCAATTTAAAGCTGAGGATTTTACCATGAAGCGATGAATATTATGCATACTAGGGAATAATATTATGAAATGGTTTATTTCTTATGCATTTGAAAGAGAGAAAGTGAAAGGTGTGTGTGTGTGTGTGTGTGTTGGTTGGTTGGTTGGTTGGTTGACTTGGAAGCTCCTCTATGGCTTGGACAGGAGCGGTGTTTCCGATCGATAGTTTGTCCTTGTTGGGTCTCAATGGAAAGATTTCTACATCTTAACTCAGACCATTTATTTATTTATTTATTTATTTATTGTTTTAGCAGTTTGGTATTGGCCTTTGCAGACACGTGGCTAACATTATATCAGTTGCAACAGTATATCGCAAAAGTATCATTAACCAACATTAGGCTACTATGTATTTTTATTGATAATTACATTCAAGGGATATTTCAGAGCCAGGAAATGAACAGAAAGGTTACCTGCTGATTACTACTGTATATTATTTTCCAGGATTACCTGATGGTTTGTTGCACAGATTAAAGCGTAACCTATTGTAGCAAATATTAGCTTCTGTTATGCTGATTATTTTCATATGCAGTATGTTGTGGTGAAGTTCTTCAGAAGAGAAACAAGCATGTGAAAATGGATGAAGAACATAATAAGGATATTAATTTACAGAAGTTTATGATAACGTGATTAATCTTGCATTTTGTAGTTTGTCTGTACGTTAGCGTTAGCTCGTTCATTGCATTTGTTGCTAATGAGACGATGCTGTGGAATATTATGTACCACTTTATGCTACATAAAATTATATGTGGGTAATGTTAATAAAAAAAATACTGACATTTTAAGCTTTCTAATGAAAAGCTAACTACTATAGCAGTTCTGGGGTTGAATCTCAAAAAGCGTAAATTGCAATGCTAATGTACTAGCCAAGGTGTGCTACAACTTGATCAGGGGCTAGAAAGGGATTTGGCAATCAGGTTTGTTTTAGAATCTAGTTTGCGTTGTAGCTCGAAACACAACAGGGAAGGTTTACAGGCAATTCAGAACAACTTAGAAGCAATTACTAAGATGACAAAGTGTTGTTTGAGATGACTTTGCTGAAAGTGCTTCTGTGGCTGTTTTTGAATGTGGGTTTTGGCGCTGGCATCTGGTAAGGTCCCTTCTGACATCTGGAAATCTGTGGGTCCATGATGGACAGACATTGTGATGCCACGTGCAAAAGGTTAATACCTAAATAGATTTAATAATCAACCGATAAACCATAAGCAAAACTAAATAAGCCAACTACACTATATTGCAATGAAATTAAATAATAACTGTCAATTCATGGCTATTGTACATCCAGCTGCAGATTAAGATCTGACAAAAAGAGGTAACCCTCACAGGCTGGTAAGCTAATACTAGTATTACTATAGGTGTATTGTGTAGAAAGTTGCTTTACACTCGGAAAATGTAGTTTAATAACTTTCACCAAAACATAATCTTTTAGCTCAAAATGATTAGAATAAATCTCATCTGCCAACTAATCTGTGAAACACAGGATTCACCCACTCATCATTTCTCACATTAGCAACTGCTAACAATTCTGAGCACATGTGCATTAAAGGGAAGTCTTGCGCAATGTATCGATCACAAGACCCACAGCATGTGAGCTAGATCTCAGATCAGTCGAATAATTTATAAACATGAAATCAATGATTACTATGGTATATCATTCTTTTATATCATCCATATTGTTCTGTATTGCTTTCTTTTTTTTTCTTCTTCTTACTGTCCAAAAACCCCAGTGTAGTTAACAGCTTCCCGGTGTCCAAGAAAGATAATGCAGAAGAAAATGAAGACAGATGATGAGTAAGGTGTACGAATGCAAGCTATGCAAACTCTCACATCACATTTTGACAATCAAGATGCGAAACTAGATGAATTAACACAAATTCGACAAAACAGTGGCATGAGACTTCAGGACTGCTAAAGTCAGGTTCTGCTAAGAGAAAAATTATTGATATGGAAAAACAACATCCTTGATTAAAAAGGATGACTTAATAAAGGAAATATGAAAGATGAAAAGGGAAATGCACATCAACACCGTAAAAAAATATTTATTTACTTAAAATTTATTGAACATAAATTCTACTTGATTTTTTAAAGATTACAATTGTTGTATGATATTTGCAGGTACCTTTTTCAAATAACAAATGCATTGAAATAAGCAAATTAATAATAGTTGTAGTAGTAATAAAGCCAAAGTGTACTAAAATCTTAACAGTAAATAAATATTAAACCGTGATCAATTGCACCATATAGGCTGTACACCTTTATTGGTTCAAGAGTCAAGAGGTTTGGATGAGGATCAGTATATAACTGCAAGCCACATCAAAACTAATCAAAGTGCGTAGGTATATACGGATTTATTAACCATCAATCAGTGAGGACTCATATGCGCTTATGCTTGCTGAAGGGGGTGGGATAGCACTTTCCTCCAAGTGTGTTATCTACCCCATGAGACAGCATGAGCAGCAGTTAAAAAAGAAGCAGTTGGCTGGCTTTACATGTCTCAGAGGAAGCACGTGATAAACTTTCACTCTCCCGGATCGGTAGCTGTTGTGTGACGGAGAGAATAACTGGAGGAGTTCTAAGAAAAAGAGATTCAAGTAAAAGGGTTCTTCACAGATCCAAGAAGACGAACACCTCCAAAACCCCATGCACATCAGGCATTCTGGATCTACTCCCTCTGTCTATCTAGAATACTTGAAAAGGGGACCTGCCCCAGAACACAAAAGGTTTGTCATGTGCTCAGATGCATGCTGAAGTCACTAGTGCATCTCTATGTCCAAGTGGTCAAGCAATAGATAGTTTGCACATCACATGGAATCTCCATGGAAAAATTATTTTCCTCTTATATCCTAAATGTCTAGTGGTGCTAGGGCTTCTGTAGCTTGAGATACATAACCTGCAAACCCCCTTGTTTGCAAACAAAGGAACAAAGGAAAGGTGTTTCATGGTTCCCTAACTGCCAAGTCTCTGCATCATTTCCTTAACCTTGAACATAGAAACAGAAAGCCCAAAAACTCAACAGAATCCTCAAATTCCCACAAACTACTCCAGGTATACTGTATTACTTTAGGAAGCCTTAAGTAAATTCAAAGCCCTTTAGCCAGATGTCAGATACTGTACCACTCTATCATGTTCCACAATGTAGCTTCAATTTTCTGAAGGAAATAACAATCCATATCTGAAGCAATCAGACGGACTCTATCCACATATAGAATACCAAGGTCTCAACCAGATTACTCTTAATTATCGTAATCCCATGTGTCCCTTGACCCTTGGACACCTCTTCACCAAACGTGACCTCAAAAGCACATACTGTACTGTCTTATTTATACATTTAGGAGATTGATGAATATGGAAAACCACATTTAGTATCAACTCTGTCACTGTGGAAACCTTGTCATGCCTTATGGACTGGTCAATGTCTACCATATTTCAGGCTTTCATAAAAAAAACATATTATGAGATGTTGAAAAATTAATTACCAGAAATGTGTACAAGCTCTTGGTTCATTTTTGATTTCTGGTAGAACAAATATATCTTGCTGACTGCCTCCTTAAAAGACCTCTCTAGACCAACGTGTTTGTGAAAGCAGAAAAATGTGAATTTCATTTCATGGTAAATTTCTTGGCTGACATCATTAGCAAGGACAGGTTGCTTGATACTGCATACTGTACAGTAGTACTCAGACTCCTGTACAAGCAAACAAAAATGTAGCTATGCTACCTCTCGTCTATCAATCACAGTTGGGTTGTTTCACATGTCTTGGGTTGGGATTGACCAGAACTAATTTAGAGAGACAGTTTGTTGGCTAACTCCCAAAATTCCCAAGTGTGTGGTTTTCCACCCATAAACAGTACCCATCATTTGCTTTGAAATTCCATTGGAAACCCAAGCACGCTGTGTAATTAGCTACTTAGACACAAAAACATTTTCACTTTACATCTGCCCTGATACTCCAACGCCTGGACCTGTCTCTCTTATTCATAGTAGAATCCGAACTGCACTTCACTGCTCAACACCAAGCATACGCTCTGCAATTGTAATCCACAACATTCATTTCTTGCAGTATATTACCTTCAGTGAGGAACTACAACAATACAGAAAATCATCCCACGTCATTGGCCTGAAGGTAAAATCTATACCCCTCTAATGTCCACGATAAGCTCAAATGTCATCATGCTAATTTTCCAGTCTGGGGGAATCTTCCTTTGTGCACTTTCCACTAGGACTGGTGTCTAGGGAGGGAAAAAAAGTTCACAAAGTTGCCTAGGCCTGATTCCACATATTAAGCATTCCACATATTAGCACCCACTTCCTAAACAACAGTATTAGTGTACAGTATGCGTCAGCTTCATTAGTGTTGGCTACCGGTCTCCTTTCTGGTGTTGAATGCTGATTATTGATGATGAGGATAGTAAGTCATACAATCAATACAGTATGTGTTACTCTGATTAGAACAATATGTGTAAACCTGGCTTGATTAAGAAACACGAAAATAGGAATAGGAAGCATAAGAATTAACTTAATTACATGTATGTACATATCTAAAAAAAAACACAAGTTTTTTGCACGCCTAGTTGTTTTCGCACATATTCCATGAACAGAAAAAGCTGAAAACTATAAAAAAGTACACATGCATGTTTTTATTTTAGCAGACAGCAACAGTAGGTTGCTCGATATCACTCACTGCTTCATCTCTTCAATCAGCATAGTCAGCACTTTAAAGGTGAACTTGCCTATTCTGCTGCTGTCTCCATATCTGATTAGATAGATATTGATCCCCCCCTCACCCCCGAAAGTGACGAAGTATGTGCTAGAGATTGAGACTTCTGTTTCCGTAGACAGAAACATTGTGACACAGTTGAGTCCCTATACGACGCAGGCCAGTCCCTATACAGTATCCTCCCATAAGCTGACAGATTTAATTTTCCAGTTTGTGGGATCTTCTTGAGAACCTCGAAAGAATAGCAGTCAATAGTAGAACCTCCCAACCCACCAATGTTTGATTATTCATCTTTACAGTATGTTGTAGAGCAAGATAGCTGCATTTTTTTGATTGCTGGGTTGGGGGATTCATATACTGTATAACACATCTCACACAGAACTCACTGCACGCCATCTGGTATGGAGTTACGCAACTGACATAACTGACTGTCATTGATTCAGTAGTTGCTTGAAAGACTAATAATTTGTTTGCATTTAGCTCACCTTTTTAAAGCACGGTTCTACGTGGCTTGTTAAGTAGGTTGTTGCATATACTGTAGCCGTGATGTCTTCTGAGATATAGAATATATAAGGTAAGAATAGGGGAAGAAGGGGGGAAAAATGACTTTGCCCACTTTTATTATGGGCTGCATTATTGTGTTTGATGATTGTAATAACCTGGCAGTGGAGGCTTGGCTTTAGTGCTGAAATGGATCACCATCCAAAGCTGGTCAGAAGTATCAGGATGCTTGTAATGTAGCTTGATCATGGTGGTGATAATAGTCATTTCAGATAATAACTGTCTTGTAGAAACTAATCAGGAAGTCTGTCTGTTCTCTGATTATAACAAAAATAGAACTTAAATAGGCTCCTGAAAGGCAGCTAACATTTCATTGATGATATGATTTGAAAGATGATACAAAGTGAATTGAGGAAATAATACTATCTGCTCAGCTGATCAGGAAGCATTCTTCCTGTAATAAATGTGTTTGTTACTGAAAGCTCATTCATTTGAGCAGTTCGGACTGCACCACACGTTTAACACTAAATAAATATCTCCTATACTCTCTTAGAGGTGAAGTTTCATCCAGGAAAATCCAGCATGAGCTATACTGAATCCACTCACTCACTATCTATACCACTTAATCCTGTATTCAGAGTCGCGGGGAGCCTATCGCCTATCCCAGGAGACTTAGGGCACACGGCGGGGTACACCCTGGACAGGGTGCCAATCCATCGCAGGGCACACACACATACGCACACTCACACACTCCAGCCAATTTGGGAATGGCAATTAACCTAACCTACATGTATTTGGACTGTGGGAGAAACAATGGAAACCCACCAAATACGGGGAGAACATGCAAACTCCATGCACACAGAGACAGGAATCTAACCTGGTTGAGAATCGATCCCAGACCACAGAGATGCAAGGCAATAGTGCTAACCACTACATCACCTTGCCGCCATATTGAATTTGTTTATACGGAAATATTTGTCAGGCGCTTTACCAGTTCTGCTACTAATTTGTTGGTTGGAGCGTTCAAGTCAAACCGATTGCCATTTACGGAAGACCTTAAGCACAGTATGGTGTTGAGACTCTTATTCACTGTCAAACATTTGAATGGTGCAAATGTTTTAAAGAAGGTCGTACACGTCAGTGAATGACGATTCTGATCTGACCAGGGTTGCTCGGAGCTGACTGCAGCTGTTTCTGGGAACATTCAGCTAGTGGAAGACCTGAGCCTTAAAAATCCAGTGGTAACTTGATGTTAACTTCATTCACATGCACTTGAACAGGAGTTATTTCCTCATGGCTATACAGTCCTGACCTTGCTCTAAGCATTTCCACTATGCTTGGGACATTAAAGGAGATCCTGGGAGGCTAGTGTTTCAGACATAACAGAAGGCAGTCCAATTTTGGCTCTTTGGCAATCTTTTCACCTTTATGGTATCCAAGCACTAGCGAAACACTGAGATAAGTGCATTAGTGTAACAGGGGATTATGTAGCGAAATGAAGGTAAAGTTTACTCTCAGATCTGTTATTCTGCACAATCACAAGTCCAGGTTTGACTTGAACAAAACTTGTATTTACAGTACATTGTTGCCATGAAGATTGTTGCCATGAAGATTGTTGCCATGAATGCAACAGTCGCTGTTGTCTGCTGTGCTTTTACTGTATGCCACTGGGGAATGTCATTGCCAGTAAAGGTACAGTGGTATTTAATAGAAAGAAAAAAAAATTAAATGATCTAAAACGTTTATGAGAAATCCAACATAAAGAGAGACAATACCCTCCAGGATGTAATGCAGCTATACAACACTTTTTTGGCTGTGAATCAGCTTGGCTAGGAAGCCACCTATGGGATAACAAGCACAGTGCTGCTGATCGGAGACAGAGGTAATAGCATGAAAGTTCATGTATAAAAGTTAAACTTGATCTGCTTATAATGAGTGAAGAGATAGGGATGTGAGAGCGCCTGACAGACTAAAGGAAGTAGGTCAACTATTGGAATCAAACTGTAGAGGAAAAAAGTTTGAACCAACTTAAATTTTAACACTGAAATAAATAAGAGTCACAGGGGTGGCTGTGTCATGTTGCAGCTCCAGGGTGAAAGCAGGTTTCAAGCTTCGGTTTCTTGTCTGTTTGGAATTTGGAGTTCATTCTGGGCTCCCTCCTTATTCTGCGTTTTTTTTTTTTTTCCCCCTACCTCACTAAAACATGCTGATGAGTGGATCCATTGTGACCCTGAGCAAGATGAAACAGTTACTGTGCTTAAAAAAGAATGAATGAATTATTATATATCTTTTGTGGAACTGAAGACCATGTATTGATCATGCATGCTGATATGCAAGTCAGGATTTTTGAGAATGTGAGGAGATCCCTTAGGGTGCAAATTTTTAATTTTTTTTTTTCTTTCTTAATATTTAGATGACTTTACATACAACTTTCAAAATGTCTGGTCTCAAATGTAGTCCTGTGCAACCTTGAGAGCTGAGGTTATTCCTTGACACTGATACCTGCAGAAAGTTTATGGTGTGGATTGAAAAAAGACAGAACTGTGAACTACAACACACACATTACACACATTCACACATTACACATGGCACATTTGCACATTTTACACACCAGAATAGAACTTTGAACAGCAACCTTGCACTTGCACACTATTCTGCTCATTATCTTGCCCATAACTACATTAAATTTCAACTCTTCGAAATTGAATTTTATTATATTTTATTAGTTGATTATATATATATTTTTTATGCTACTATTTTATTTTCATAATTTTTATCATTTATATAGCATTTATAAGCATTTCACTTCATATCATACTGTGTATGACTGTGTGACGAATAGCATTTGAATTTGAATTTGAAAATGGTCATGGATGCACTGATCCCATGCTGCAGACACTACGCTTCAGCAACACATTTGGTGTGAATTTGTGGTTAATGTTTATCTATGTTTATTGCAATATTTTTGTAATTTCCCCCAAATGAAAATAAAGATTTTAAAATATAATAACTGGCATTAATTTCCAACACACCCTTTCCTTCTTTTTAACACTTCTTTCACTGCCTCACATTGTCAAAAGTCAGTTATTTCATTGTGAAAACTCAGATCCTCAGGCCAGACCCTTTTATATGCATCTTAAAATAATTGGTATCAGACCCTCCTGACATATATATAAAAGAAAAACCTTATTCTCAAGCCAAAGACAAACAATACTGCCTCACTAAAACAGAAAGAGGGCTCTTACTCCCACACAGAGGCATCATTAACAGGTTTCTCAGGTCTATACAAATGCATTCTCCATGCAGCCCTGTAACCTAGTAGCCCTGAAGAGTCTGTTGTGCTATTCACCTCACAATGACAAATCTGTTCTCAAACACACACTTAAAAAAAAAAAAAAAAAAAAAAACAGTAGGATGTTTGTGTGTGACCTACAGCACGTCCCTCATGGAGACAATGGCGTTTAAGCTGTCTAAGTCAATAGTACCGCTCATAAGTCAATACTGCTCAGAGTGTCAGGGTTTATAGTAATTGGTCGTATGTCATCAGGTCAAAAGTGTTTCAATATGAAGGGAGACTGAATTTGACCCTTTAGACATCCAGAAGCTTGAAGAAATAGAAACAATGCCAGTTTGACTGCAAAATGAGATCTATCCATTTAGGCAGTTTTTGAAAAAGAAGTTTTACAAACTGATAAAACATTCATTTGTGCATCGGTTCTTTGAGTCACAAGGGTGTTAAAAAAAACTACAGTAATTGCAAAAATTGTATTTCAAAATGGTTCTGGTTCTGCAGTATCAGTTTACATTTTGGATGATTTTGCAAAACACAAAACTCTATCTCCCACAGTTTTGTCCCAACGGATAAATCAGATTGCAATTGTGTTTGTGGCCATGTAAATATGCAATTTAATGCCAATAAGAGTGTTGTTAGGTTGATTAAAAAAATAAATAGCAAACGTATGCTCTCGTTGTGTTTTGTGTAGGTAGCAAAAAAAAAAAAAAACAACAACAACACACAAAAGTGTTTAGTTTTGTTGCACACAAAGCCTCTTTAATTAAAGTTAGTTAAGGATCATGAGAAACATTAAAACACTGCAAAAAGCTTGGTTTGCAATGCA
Organism: Clarias magur; assembly: GCA_013621035.1. Classification (NCBI taxonomy): domain Eukaryota; kingdom Metazoa; phylum Chordata; class Actinopteri; order Siluriformes; family Clariidae; genus Clarias; species Clarias magur. The sequence continues at coordinate 119,428 of QNUK01000165.1, forward strand.
TAATGCATTCCTCTTTCCAATAACAAATGAATTCAGTTTCATCTATTCATGTTTTGAATGACAGCATCTTCTCACAGTGCAGAGATGTGCTACAGTATATAAGGTCCTATCAGACATCAACCAATACATAGAGTACAGTATATAAGACATATACTGTATGTCTGTGGTCCCATAAGGTCATAACAGAGTTCAGAAATCCCAGGTGTACAGTACCAAATTACAGTAGTTCAATGTAGTTGTATTAGTTACTGTATATAACGATATTCTTTATTCTCAAAAACAGTCATACAGGGTTATGCAACAACTTTTATAGGTTATAGCTTATAAAAAAAACATTTGTCTTTTTTTGCCAGAAAACATTATTGACACGACACAAAGAAAAACAAAACTATGTCGGTGCCTCCCTAAGTGATATATCTCAAAAGAAAAAAGCCATCCACGAAGGCTTAAGCTGTGAAATGCATTTACACCTCTGAATCTGTTGTTTCTCATCTTCTTTTCACCTTCCTCACTTTTTCATCTAACGCTTCGTAACTATATTCTTCATCCATACTTGTTTAAAAGATAAAAACAACTTAATCTCAGATTTGTCGTAGGATACTGTATTAATCAGTAAAACTGTTTCATTTTTAGTTTCCACAGCAGTCTACAGCTCAAACCTGGTGAAGGGAGCACTCGTCTTATGAGTATCTTATACTAAATTAAGCATTATTTTAAAGGGATCGTTCATGGTTTTTCAAGTCTGTCTTAAATGAAAATTGCAGATACTGTAAGTACTGTACATTCCAGTAGGTCATGGTCAATATAACGTTTTCTGCTCTGCGCATTCTGACATTGTGAAGTCAGACTTGGAAAAAAACATGAACTATCCCTTTAAACAGCTGTATGTGCTAACCCTTCCCCCAGCCTAACTTTACATACAGTATGCTTGGACACAACATGGTTTTTCGTACAAGTTTGCAGTTATGAGACATGAAACGTCTACTAGACGTCAAACGGTTCACTCTAGGATGCAGCATCTTTTTGAACATCATCTTCCAAAACATATCCGTGGGGAAGGAAATACGGTGGAGGAACCCATATAGCAATAAACCACCAGAATGAATTCAGCTGCATGTATGCTTCAGACGGGGGTCGTTGTGGGATTTAGGGGAGCTTTTCTAAAAAAAAAACTTCCGTTGTTTTCTAATTCAAATAAACAAGCCCGTGTGTGCAAAGCCACCACAGATGGCACAACTTTGATTTATCGTAGAATCCAAACGTCTCCTAAAATCTGCTTTGTTTTTATTTTAACATACACAATACAAACTATACATACCTATTCGAAGGTTTTATTCCTGACTAAAGGGCAGTGGACTATTCAAATAAAATCTGTAACGTATGTATAAATGTATTACATTTATATGGATTTTATATGGATTTATATGGACAAATTTGACCAAACCTTCAATGACATCGCATCCAAACACATACATTTCCATATGGAGTTGGCCCCCTTTTTGCAGCTATAACAGCTTCCACTCTTTTTAGAAGGCTGTCCACAAGACTTTGGAGTGTTTCTGTGGGAATTTGTGCCTATTCATTTTGTAGAGCATTTATGAGGTCAGGAACCGATGTTGGATGAGAAGACCTGGCTCGTAATCTCCGTTCCAGTTCATCCCAAAGGTGCTCGATGGGGTTGAGGTCGGGGCTCTGTGCGGGCCAGTCAAGTTCTTCCACACTGAACTCATTAAACCATGTCTTTATAGTCCTTTGTGCACTGGGAGACAGTCATATTGGAATAGAAAAAGGCTTTCCCCAAACTGATGCCACAAAGTTGGAAGTATAGTATTGTCCAAAATGTCTTGGTTTGCAAGCATCAAGATTAAACTTGGAATAAGGGGCCTGGGTTGAAACACCTGAATTCAATAATGAACAGGTTTGGCCAAATAGTTTTGTCACACTATTACAAAACCAATAATAGCCCAACATACAGTATAGTCTTAATCACAGTTTGACTTGAACCATACAGTACATACTGTACACATATGAGAGGTGTTCAAGTCAAACTGCTACTGTGTCCCCATAATATTTTTTGAGCAGTATATATGCAAATTCATGACTGTTGGGAAATAATTCCAGGTGAGGTCCTCATGAAGCTTTTTGAGAGAATGCCAAGAGTGGACAAAAAAGGTGGCTACTAGAAAGAATCTAAAATATAAAGCATTTTGCTTACTACATAATTTCATGTGTTATTTCATAGTTTTAATTCCCTCAGTATTGTGTATGTATTTATGTGTGTACTGTACAGTATGACCAATATGACAGAAATATTGTACAATGTAGAAAACACTAAAAATAACCTTAAATGAATGTATGTGCACAGACTTGGCATCTGCTGATCAATGTTTGGTCTCACACATAATATCTCAAATATCCAAATACAGATTTCCATAATCTATTAAAAGCATATTTTTATTGATGAAAAATAAAACCAGCTATTGGTAGTATCCTCAGACTTTCAGACCATATTATCTGTATAATATATTCCCTGATAATGCACATTCTCTGTGTCGGATTATTTATATATTTAAAAAAAAAAAATTTTTTTACTAAAATTGTATTCAGTGTGAATAAACTTTGAGTCAGATAAAATATCTTGCTGAATGCTATTTAGACAAAAGCATATACAAGTACTATACAATACATGTATTCTGAAAGCTTCATTACCCCCAATTATGCACATTGCATGGTTGATGTGGTCTAGGTCTATGCAACAAACAGGAAGATATGATTGGTTTTGAAGATGTGTGCATGTACATAATGTATTTACACATACAATATGACATATCTGGGTCACTTATAAACAATCTTTCACAGGGAAAAAAATTAAATTGAGCAATGTACAGTATATGCAGTATAATATACTGTAACATCAATGTTTATCTTACAGTAGTTAGCAATTTAAACAATGCTTAGAGAAATGAAGAAACAAAAGGTCTTACATATTTGAGTTTCCTCATACCCACAGAAGTCAGCTATGTCTTCATGATAAAGCAATATGCAATATATACCTCTACCATATTATACAATGACTCCCAAGTCTATAGGCTACCATGTGCTTCCTCCCAGGCAATCAATTTCATATTTTGGAACTGCAGCTCATGCTGCATAGCAAAACATTGTAGCATGCTCATAGAAAAATGCTATCCACCATCTTTTACTTTATTGAGCATGAATATCCATAATTGGCTGGTGTTGCTCTGACTGACAGTGATGGTGTATCACCCCTCCCACCCAGACTTCACAGCCAGTTTTGTTATGGCCCCTGGCCATGGGTGGCTGCAGCATCGATGAAATTCAATCTCCTTACCATTTTGGGAACGCTGTTCATTTGCATCACTCAGGAGCCTAAAGGAATATATTGTACGTGTATAGGTAAACAATCATAAATTGTAATCATGAATGCACACATCAAATATATTACCTGTCACTAATAAACATTAGTCATTTTCACAATAAAACGCCTAGCTTCCTGATAATTTTCAAGAAATCTTCATAGACCGAGCTACTGTAGAGCAATCGAATATGAAATATGAAATGTGAAAAACTTTTGTGGCCCACCCAAACATTTAATCATAACTTTAACCAACACACATGTATTTGTTATAAATGACCTCTTGGGGGCCTTCGTAGGCCACACAAAGCGTTATGCACTATAGCACTGTTGACAGAGAACTCATTGGCAACACTATGATCAATCATATTTTCTTTCCTCCAAGTAAACACTTTGTCCCAGGAGCACCTAATTCTTGTCATCATAGGGCTATCATCCATGGGTTCCCGAGGATGCGCCTGCATGACTCACAGATATCCTGGTTTGACAAGAAGATCACTATCTGAGTATCAAGATCTATGAATGTGTTCAGAAAAACAAAGGCCAAATGCCTACCACTACAGTATGATTGCTCAATTGAGCTTCTGCCTGGTACCACCCTGCCTCTCCTTTAATCTATCTACTAATGGGGGTGGCCATCAGGAATGCACTGATTACAGAGAACTTGAACAGATCAATGTCATCCATGGTTTCTTGTCCCCTCAGCACTGGAACAGCTGCATTCAGCAAAGATTTTAACCAAACATGATCTATGCTGCACATACTGTATACTGTAATCTGGTCTGCATCCAAGGTGCTTTCGGGACCACCTCTGGTCACTACAGTATGAGTATCATGGCTTGTTGTATGACACCCACTCTTTTACGCCCACTCAGTGTTCTAGTGTTTTATCGGAGATGTCCTGAAGGACGTGCTCGGATGATTCATGATCACCTATACTGCTGACATCCTCATTTCCTGCCCGCCATACAAAACTGCTCTCCATGTTCATTAGGGCCTCAAGAAGCTGCTCCAGGAAGAAAATAAAAAAGTAATGCTCATGAACCAAGCTAAGGTGTCCAGTGTGATCGATCAGCCCACTCCAACGATGAAGGATTTACAGTGATTCTTTAGCTTTGCAAATATCTACAGTACTGACATTTCACTTGAGGACCCAGTTCCATTGCACACACTATGACATCCACTATTGAAAAAAGAGCTGAACACTTCATCCTTCAATTAGTGTAGCTCAAAGAAGCAGTCACTACAGCTTTGGTTGCTGCCTCTCAAATGGGAGTACACACGTGGACAAAATTGTTGGTACCCTTCGGTCAATGAAAGAAAAACTCACAATGGTCACAGAAATAACTTTAATCTGACAAAAGTAATAATAAATAAGAATTCTATGAATGTTAACCAATGAAAGTCAGACATTGCTTTTCAACCATGCTTCAACGGAATTATAAAAAAAAAATAAACTCATGGAACAGGCCTGGACAAAAATGATGGTACCCCTAACTTAATAGTTTGTTGCACAACCTTTTGAGGCAATCACTGCAATCAAACTATTCCTGTAACTGTCAATGAGACGTCTGCACCTCTCTGCAGGTATTTTGGCCCACTCCTCATGAGCAAGCTGCTCCAGTTGTTTCCGGTTTGAAGGGCGCCTTTTCCAGACAGCATGTTTCAGCTCCTTCCAAAGATGCTCAATAGGATTGAGGTCAGGGCTCATAGAAGGCCACTTTAGAATAATCCAATGTTTTCCTCTTAGCCATTCAGTCATTGTCCTGTTGCAAGACCCATGACCTGCGACTGAGACCCAGCTTTCTGACACTGGCCAGCACATTTCTCTCTAGAATCCCTTGATAGTCGTGAGATTTCATTGTACCCTGCACAGATTCAAGACACCCTGTGCCAGATGCAGCAAAGCAGCCCCAGAACATAACAGAGCCTCCTCCATGTTTCACAGTAGGGACAGTGTTCTTTTCTTGATATGCTTCATTTTTCCGTCTGTGAACATAAAGCTGATGTGCCTTGGCAAAAAGTTCCACTTTTGTCTCATCTGTCCATAGGACATTCTCCCAGAAGCTTTGTGGCTTGTCAACATGTAGTTTGGCATATTCCAGTCTGGCTTTTTTCTGATTTGTTTTCAACAATGGTGTCCTCTTTGGTCGTCTCCCATGTAGTCCACTTTAGCTCAAACAACGACGGATGGTGCGATCTGACACTGATGTTCCTTGAGCATGAAGTTCACCTTGGATCTCTTTAGAAGTCTTTCTGGGCTCTTTTGTTACCATTCGGATTATCCGTCTCTTTGATTTGTCATGAATTTTCCTCCTGCAGCCACGTCCAGGGAGGTTGGCTACAGTCCCATGGATCTTAAATTTCTGAATAATATGTGCAACTGTAGTCACAGGAACATCTAGCTGCTTGGAGATGGTCTTATAGCCTTTACCTTTAACATGCTTGTCTATAATTTTCTTTCGAATCTCCTGAGACAACTCTTTCCTTCGCTTCCTCTGGTCCATGTTGAGTGTGGTACATACCATGTCACCAAACAACACAGTGATGACCTGGAGCCCTATATATAGGCCCACTGACTGATTACAAGATTGTAGACACCTGTGATGCTAATTAGTGGACACACCTTGAATTAACATGTCCCTTTGGTCACATTATTTTCAGTATTTTCTAGGGTTACCATCATTTTTGTCCAGGCCTGTTCCATGAGTTTATTTTTTTAAATAATTCTGTTGAAGCATGGTTGAAAAGCAATGCCTGACTTTCATTGGTTAACATTCATAGAATTTTTTTTAATTATTACTTTTGTCAGATTAAAGTTATTTCTGTGACCATTGTGAGTTTTTCTTTCATTGACCGAAGGGTACCAACAATTTTGTCCACGTGTGTAGGAGATAATTTAGAGACAAACCAAATCTTTAGCCGGTAGCGTTCTATTCCGGGACGCTATCTCCAGCTGAACACAAATATGACGTCGATAACTGGGACTGCTCACCCAATCCACAATTTTTGCCTGTGCTTATTGTTGATGTTTGCAGATCGTCTGAGCCTTGTCCCAAAATTCTTGAACGGTGTTTGGGCCAGTCTGCTTCAGTCTTCCTTCCATGACATCAAAGTTATAAATCATCCAACAATTGTGTTATCCAGTATACACACAGGAGCAGCTCCTTCCACCTATCATTCATATGATATACAATTGTTGTATAAAAGCAATATTGCAATATTGAGAAATCTTGATGGTAACCAAGCACTAGTGAAACACTTGGATATGTGCATTAGTGTAGCAGGTGATTATATAGAGAAATAAAGTGAGATTCTTTTGGAAATAACAAACGATTTTAACGCCTTCATTCATGAGAAATTTCATTACAAATCCCAGTTTGACTTGAACATACCTCGTATGTTAATGATTGCTACATATAACTTAACAAAAAATATGGCCTTTTAAAAATTTATTTGATGTCCATTATAGGAGCTACGCCAGGCTAAGGTTCATGTGGGAAAAATCATCTTAGGTATTTTTGGCAAAATTGGAAATGGGGCATTTTGGCCTGAAATGAAGCTGAAGTGAAACCAGTAAAATGTGATGATCACTGCTTGTGGGGCAGATGAGTGATTTCATCTGCTCTCGACCTGGCAGATATTTGGCTGTGTGTGTGTGTGTGTGTGTGTGTGTGTGTGTGTGTGTGTGTGTGTGTGTGTGTGTGTGTTGATGTGTGCGTGTGTGTGTGTGTGTGTGTTGATGTGTGCGTGTGTGTGTGTGTGTGTTTGTGTGTACGAGAGAGAAGGAGACAGATCTTTTTGGCAGTCCTTTGTAAAAGTATACCCTTCATGAGTGCACCCCACTGAGGATGCATGAGGATGTTTTGAGCAAACTCTCTCTCTCTCTCTCTCTCTCGCAGTGTAGAATTAAAGACAGTCAACAGAATACAGTATTTACAGTACAAGAAAGATACTATAAATAATGCTTTTGTAGGGTCACTCTGTGTTTTGTGACCATGATGCTTGCAAATGTGCTCATGTCTTTGCAACAGTGTGTATGTATACGTGTGTTTCTCTGTATAGAGAACACATAAATATATACACACCACGATGGGGGGAGTAAGTAGTCATTACCACCTAAAGGTATTGCACTGTATAACAATTCACAAAAGAAACTCACACAAGGAAACCCCACCCTTTGAAGTGTTAATTATTCACTACAGCCTGTCAGGATGTGAAACTTGATTAAACCAGATTTAAAAACACACGCACACACATTGTAAGGTTTTCCCCTGCTCACTCATGTAGATCTTCATAATAAGCTTCTCATGCAAATATGGTGAAGAATAATGCAAAGAAGCGTGTAAAGAATCATGGCTGTAGGCAAGGGTTCAAACTAACTAGCTTCAAGTACTGTAAGATCCTTTAGTTGTCTCCAAAATCATACTGGTGTTAAGACACTACAAATGAAAATTGTTTAAAAAAAAAAAAAACATACCAAAATTAATCTTGTAGTACTTGATTGAGGACATTGATTGTTTTTCTTTTATCATTTTGTGGTATGTGTTTTTAACTGTATGTATGTAACTGTATTACGTGGACAAAATTGTTGGTACCCTTCGGTCAATGAAAGAAAAACTCACAATGGTCACAGAAATAACTTTAATCTGACAAAAGTAATAATTTTAAAAAATTCTATGAATATTAACCAGTGAAAGTCAGACATTGCTTTTCAACCATGCTTCAACAGAATTATTTTAAAAAATAAACTCATGGAAAACAGACCTGGTCAAAAATGATGGTACCCCTAGAAAATACTGAAAATAATGTGACCAAAGGGACATGTTAATTCAAGGTGTGTCCACTAATTAGCATCACAGGTGTCTACAATCTTGTAATCAGTCAGTGGGCCTATATATAGGGCTCCAGGTAGTCACTGTGTTGTTTGGTGACATGGCATGTACCACACTCAACATGGACCAGAGGAAGCGAAGGAAAGAGTTGTCTCAGGAAATTCGAAAGAAAATGATAGACAAGCATGTTAAAGGTAAAGGCTATAAGACCATTTCCAAGCAGCTAGATGTTCCTGTGACTACAGTTGCACATATTATTCAGAAATTTAAGATCCATGGGACTGTAGCCAACCTCCCTGGACGTGGCCGCACGAGGAAAATTCATGACAAATCAAAGAGACGGATAATCCGAATGGTAACAAAAGAGCCCAGAAAGACTTCTAAAGAGATCCAAGGTGAACTCAAGGAACATCAGTGTCAGATCGCACCATCGGTCGTTGTTTGAGCCAAAGTGGACTACATGGGAGACGACCAAGGAGGACACCATTATTGAAAACGAATCATAAAACAGCCAGACTGGAATATGCCAAATTACATGTTGACAAGCCACAAAGCTTCTGGGAGAATGTCCTATGGACAGATGAGACAAAAATTGAACTTTTTGCCAAGGCACATCAGCTTTATGTTCACAGACGGAAAAATGAAGCATATCAAGAAAAGAACGCTGTCCCTACTGTGAAACATGGAGGAGGCTCTGTTATGTTCTGGGGCTGCTTTGCTGCATCTGGCACAGGGTGTCTTGAATCTGTGCAGGGTACAATGAAATCTCACGACTATCAAGGGATTCTAGAGAGAAATGTGCTGGCCAGTGTCAGAAAGCTGGGTCTCAGTCGCAGGTCATGGGTCTTGCAGCAGGACAATGACCCAAAACACACAGCTAAAAACACCCAAGAATGGCTAAGAGGAAAACATTGGACTATTCTAATGTGGCCTTCTATGAGCCCTGACCTCAATCCTATTGAGCATCTTTGGAAGGAGCTGAAACATGCTGTCTGGAAAAGGCACCCTTCAATCCGGAAACAACTGGAGCAGCTTGCTCATGAGGAGTGGGCCAAAATACCTGCAGAGAGGAGCAGAAGTCTCATTGACAGTTACAGGAATCGTTTGATTGCAGTGATTGCCTCAAAAGGTTGTGCAACAAACTATTAAGTTAGGGGTACCATCATTTTTGTCCAGGCCTGTTCCATGTGTTCATTTTTTTTTTATAATTCCGTTGAAGCATGGTTGAAAAGCAATGTCTGACTTTCATTGGTTAACATTCATAGAATTCTTATTTATTATTACTTTTGTCAGATTAAAGTTACAATGCAGTACAATGTGGAGGAGAGAGCAGCTGCCTGACAAAACCCACATTTAAAAACAGACACTTTCAGCAAGAAAACACATCTGCGTGTTTTGTCATCTTAAACAATATGTTGTCTCCTTAGTAACTGTTTGTAGGTTGTTCAAAATTGCTTCTGAACCGTTCATGTTGTTCTAATCGCGGCTAGCACAAACTACAAAGCTAACTAGTTTCTAACACAAGGCTGAATCCCAAATCCCTCTCTAACCACTGATCAAGGGCACTACTACCCTAGCTTTCCATTTAACACTATTTTGGATTCCACTCTAGAAACAAAGTTAACAGAGCTGATATTCTAAAGTGGAATAAGTGGAAATGTAGAGAAAGTCTTATAAGTTTCAGGACTGTCCACTACCTCTACACTCTCCACGCTACTTTCAACCCTTCCAAATTCGCTAACTGTTGGTCGCCGTACTCACCAGTCGAGGAAGGATATGTGTTGGTGGAGCAAAATAACTGGTTACATAAATTATATTATTATTATTATTATTATTATTATTATTATTATTATTATATGGGTGGGGGTCAAATCATGAATTCAGTGTTTAATTGTATAACCTAAGCATGAGATACATTCAAATACACTGAATAAACGTTTAAAAAAAATCAAAGTTGCCTTCAGAAGAATAATTACTCCTCCTGAACAGCACAAGCTTAAGCGTGTGCAATGAGACACTATTCTTTACACTCAATACTTTGCATTAATAACAGAAAATCCTTATGTGGTGAAGGCACAAACCTGATCTCCTTCCTTAATCTTATAATCAACATCCTGCCTTTTTTATTTGTGTGTAAATCTCCAAAAAGTGCTGTCAACAAGTTTTTCTATGGCATTAAATGTTCAAAAGCTCTTGTCTATTCTGAAGCCTATCTTTATTTTATTAGCATTGTGTCTCAAACATTTTCAGTGACGGACATCTTTAACTGTTAAAATTATTATTATTATTATTAGGCTCAGGTGATATTTAGATTTCTTGACTATTTTTAAGAATTTATTATTATTGTTATTATTGACACTTATAGTAACCACTTGTAGGGCCTTGGTGGCTCAGTGGTAGGTTTCTTGCCTGCCATGAATTCAATGCCAGTCACAAACCAGGTTAAAATGGGAGGGTTGCTTCAGGAAGGGCATCCAGCATAAAACCTGCGCCAAATTGTGTGTGGATTGGATGATCCGCTGTAGTGGTCACTCGATGGGTACAGTACTCTTTCATGCCTCAGAGGTCATTAGATATGAGTTATTCTAAGTAATGACAGGACAACTTGGTTTTGAGTCAGGTCAGAACTGAAGGAGTGGTGGAAAGAGTTTTTGTAGTCATAATTTGCTAAAGTAGCCCTCGAGAAAATGAATCATAAGTACTGTACATCACATCACAACCTGAATCACAGTCTCGTTCAGAGCTGCAATTCCTCAGCAAGCTACAAAATACAATTTCCATAGCAGTGCTTCACTAGCAAGATCTTATTCCCCACAGCTCTAATGAGACACTCCTGTTCCCAGTCATTACTTTCCTATTCACACACTGACTTTGCACAGAGAACTTTGTAAAGTAAGCGTTTGTGCACAGAACTGTAACAAACCACGTCACATTTATTGTTGTTTGTGTAGCTTGACTTTTTGCTACATTTTTGGATTTTGAATTTGAATTGAGTAAAAGGCACCTTGCACCTCCAGGGTCTGGGTTCGATTCCCGGCCAGGTTCGATTCCCGTCTCTATGTGGTGCTTGTAGGGTTTCCCACAATCCATAGACATGTAGGTTAGGTTAATTGGTGTTCTCAAATTGCCCATAGTGTGTGTGTGCCCTATGGGTTAGGTTAGGCGCCCTGTCCAGGGTGTACCCCATCTTGTGCCCCAAGTCTCCTGTGATAGACTCGAGGTCTATCACAACCCTGAATACATGATTACGCGGTAATGAGAGTGAGTGAATTTTAATTATTTATGATACAGTTCATGCATTATTTTCTGTATTAGATTGTTTGCCTCCAAAACTCACCAATAAACATTTTAAATATACTTGAATCCTGCATGGCCTTCAATCAGTTACATTTTTGAAAAAATTACGATTAAAATTAAATGACTAATTGCTTACAGATATATTTTTTCATATGTCTACGGCTATTACAATTAATAAAAAAAAATCTTGTTTTCTATCCTGTCCTTATGTTAGTGGGCTAGCTGAAATAAACACCACCTAGAGTACCGTTGGTATATAATGAAAGGTACTTAATGTTACCAAATGCTGTTGGGATTTCTTCAGTTTCCTAGGTTCATTAGCTAATGATATTGAGGGAGGAATATTTTGAAGTGTCCTGACAGGGTTGCTGACTGGTAGAGAAACATGCACATACGTGGACATGATGTGTCAATCTGGTGATGTTCTGGGGAAACATGCAAAGAGATGAAGTTTTATGGACATCTGGAGACAATCATACTATAGGAGGTATTACCATATAAGGAATGAGGAGGAAGGTGGGAACCAAGAAAGAGAAGCCTTGGAAATTTAACACTGTTTAATGGAAATGTGAGAAGACACTCACAAAAACAGCTATCTAACTACAATAGCTCATGTTAATAGTTGGTTTGCACTGCATTGCGTGGCCAAATTGCTGATGAAGGTCGGGAAGCGATTTTCTTTGCAGGAAGCACTGTTATTACAGTAACTCTTAAAATGCCTTCAGTTTGTGTGTTTATGGTTACTCAAATCAATTAAACAGAAAATCCACAAGGAGCTTTTATCGGGCAACACAGGTAATTGGTCATAACTGTGGGGGAGGTTAAAGAAGAACAAGAACCTTTCCCTGCAGAAGGGAGGAGCGGAGTCAGATAATGCTTATCTCTGTCTAGAGACCGCAATGCTAAATCGCTTTCTTTACATTCCACCCGTACATATAGAAACTCCTGTAATCCAACTAGGAACTGTGAAGGCCAATGGTGGCCATTGTATTTATTCCCATTTTTACAACTGTGGTAGGACCTCCGGTCAACATTCACGTTTACACACGATGAGAAATTTGACAACATCAATTAGCCTAATCTGCTTGTCTATGGACTGTGGGAGGAAACCGGAGTACCCGGAGGAAACCCACCAAGCACGGGGAAAGCAAACTCCATGCACACAGACCTTGAGGCGGGAATTGAACCAGGACCCTGGACGTGGAGAGTAAAAGTGCTAACCACTAAGCCACCATGCTGCCTTCTGTCCTTTACATTAACTTAAATATAACATAACTCATGTGGCTTTGTTCACCTACTGTACCTAACTATTTCCTTCCCTCATCTCATCTTCGTGCCTTCCTGAGAGATGTTGCACATCATAATAGTCGCATGACTTCAAACGACTTTTCATACTGGACACATACTGTGGTTACCTATAGCAAAGATGCCTTCTACCGTACACATATAATATTGAGTGTTTCTCATAGTCTGTAGAAACATATACAATATTTACCACAAGAGGCAATCGCTAGCAAACATCCAAGTGATTGCATTTAATACGCTAATAAGCTTTTATTTTGTAAAACATCGAAATATCTGGATAGCAGGTCTCTGTGGTCACCGATCAAACTGGCTCACCAGCGGTCCATACGGTATTCAATTAAGCACTATCACACGGACACTATTTGGAACAACTTAAGAACAATTATTATCTGAATGTGAGTTTTGGTACAGGTATTTATTGTAGCTACTCTCTCCCCTGTACTGCTCACCACACTGACCTATTTTCACAGAGTTAGTCGTCGTCATCATCTGTACTGCTTTACCTGTATATAGGATGGCAGGGGCCTGGAGCCCATCCCAGGAGAGTTAGAGCATGAGGCGGGGTACATCCTGGACAGGGTGCCAGTCAATCGCAGGGCACACATACATACTGTACACACACTCATTCACGCATTACGGGCAATTTGGGAATGCCAATTAGCCTAATCTGCTAATCTAATACCCGGAGGAAACCCACCAAGCATGGGGAGAACATGCACACAGAGACAGGAATTGAACCTGGCCGGAAATCGAACAAAAAATCACAAATCTTCTGGCTTTTATTTGTGTGCATTGCATTTTCAAACAGTACTGTACGTACATACAATAATGTGGAAAGTCTTTAAAAACCCCAGTGTATTACAGTATATATTATATGTTATATATTAATATTATATACATGGCTTCTGCATTACTCTGTTACATTTGAAGGTACCTTACTGTAGATTTACAGAAACCTTTTGACATGCAAATGCATATTAAGCGCACGAGTCCTAGTTTATGTTCTGTGACATTTGATGTAAGACACATAAGATCTCAGTTTAAATATTTGGATTATTAAAGCAGTGCTGGTCATTGGTGTGGTTACTGAAGATGAATGAATGAACGGCCCGTCTCACACTTAATTATGCTGCCATACTATTTCTTATCTTTATAATAGTCTGACAGTATCTCCCAGTGGAACACCTTGGATTTTTTATATATATATAAAATCTGAGCATGTGCTTAAAGACTCAAATTAAAATTTCTTCATTTTTTCAAAATTTCTTTCAACAAGAGACAAGTGAATTCCTCTGTGCAAAAGACCTAAAGGTAAATGACTAAGCATATTAGAAATATCTCTCTCTCTCTCTCTCTCTCTCTCTCTCTCTCTCTCTCTCTCTCTCAACACACACACACACACACACACACACACACACACACACACACACACACACACACACAAAGGTCAGGACTACAGTCTACCTGATGTATTTAAATTCCCAAAAGACAAAAGGCAATGCTCAGAATACAAAATGAAGGCGTTGTTAAGCTGACTTCCTTTTTCATTGTAGTTGAAATGTCTTTGCTCAACAACGTTCTTCTTCCCAAGGTCAAGTTTGTTCTCACAGCTTAACACACCCCCTTCCTTCTTAGTTTTGACAGGCAATAAAACTTTGACTACCGTTAATGAACGGCGTTGTTGATAGCAGGAAAAGAAGGTGTCTCTGCTGTCATCTCACAAAAATCTCGCCAACATTCTGGTCTAGGCATCAAGCAACGGATGAATTTGAAATTTTAAAATAGCTAGCTCGAGCAACAACAATCACAAATTATTTTTTCAGGAATATCAGGAGTAAGTGACTTGGCTAGTCAAGAATGTTCTACTTTTGGTCACTAAAGAACTATAGCTGCATTAGTGGGATTGTCCTGCACTTACATTTGTTATATTTAAGGGGCAACCTCTACTTCTGACAAATGAGTCCAATTTGTACATTAATGACCACTAGGAGCTGGCTACAGTCTTCTACAAAAAAGATGGTCGCCATTGCTACTGTAGATTTACCATTCACGACAACCTTGTATCTACTGTATATATATGTGTGTGTGTGTGTGTGTGTGTGTGTGTGTGTGTCATCCATTATTAAAATTACATGAATCCATAAACTTATGCATAATTTTCCCCATCAAAACCACTAGCTGTCTGCTATGCATCACTACAGTGGTACCTGGGCATATGAACGAGAATTGTCACCTTAAGAGTTGAAATTCCTGCAAATCTTTGGTGAACGAACGAACCAGTTGCATGTACTGTAATTTAAAATTTATTTGGATCAGTGGGAAGCCAAGTGAAGCAAGATTAGATATTTATTCATGAATTTTCTGAAATATTTAATGACCATGGGTCCCAAGAATGTTATCAAGGACAGTAGCAAAAAAGAAAAACGGATCCATATTCAGTTTAGTTTTTAAAGCAGCAGGTACCAAGAGGAATCATAAATTAAGATTAAATGAGGTTTAATGTATTTTCTGGATATTAATTGATTGTTTTTATATGCAAAAATATCATTATAGTGCTGGACATTGATAATATTGGTAATGTGTTTGGGTGTTTGGAACAGATTATCTGCATTTACATTATTTTCTTTTGCAAAATGCATTTCGCAATATGAAATAAGCTCCTTGCGAACTCGCCTGCGGGATGGATTACATCCACATGCTGCTGTCCTGTAGCACTGCAGTTGAAATCAGTGTAGTTTAATTTGCCACAAGAAATGTAACAACACAGGACAACATGGATGATGGAGTTCAATCAACTGCAAAGTAACATTAACATATAAATTAACATTAGTCACCTTAGCATTTTAGCTAAGTTAAAGCTAAGCTAGCTAGCTTGTTGTTACTGAGGTAAGTAGGAATGTTCCAAAGCATTAACTGGAGTTTAGACGGCGTCACCCTCTTCCAGCATGGGGAAGACCAGAGCTCCCATAGTGAAGCTCGGAAAATCTGTGGGTGATGAACGGTTTATTCATGAAGGAGATTCTTACTAATGTTAATAATGTCGTGTGATTTTCATCCTCATGTAACTTGAATAAACATTGTGTGTGTGTGTATATATATATTTATACAATTTACAAATCTGCAAGATTTCAACACTGAAGACTCCTTATGTATTTTGAAAAAATAAATCTTATTTTAATAAGTCTTCTACAGTATTTGTATATGAGCTGTTACTGTAGTAATGATAATGTCCTACACTATTGTGTGCTTTACAATAAACCTGTGGTCTGGTTTACAGCTGCTGTTCTATAAACTTTTTTGATCCTTTATGACCATTCAAAAACCAAAACATCTCTGATACACACTCAAATTCTCTGTAATTGTAGAAAATATTTTTCATTACAGTCGTTTTTATTTCAGGTTTCTAGTGACAAACCCTGTGCAATTATGACAGACTACCTGTGCAATGAGCCTCTTTGGAGCATCATATTGAAGACGTAAAATGGAAGAAAGTTGAGTGAAGGTCAGTGGTGTTTAAATGTTAAACAAGGGCTGTTATACTGTATCTCAACACACACACACACACACTGAGTCAGCATGACAGCTTCTCTATAGGGAGACGGGAAGAGGTCTTCTTTCTCTCAGTTTAACTATCATTCCCCTTCCTTCTCCTCCAAAGATCCGTTCTTCTTAAGCTCTGGTTGTTTTAGTGCCTCTGCTCAATATTTACAATCTGACGGGATTTTGCGATTTAATTGCTTTGCGTTTTTCCTCAAGTTTAATTGAAGCTTAAGCTTCAGTCTCAGGTGAAAATCAAAGTAGTCGATAGAGAAACCAGACATTTATTTGTTGTGTAAATTATTTAGGACTGAGCAAGGAAATATTGCACAAGCTAGGACTTTAGTGATTGGTTTATCTGTAAACTGTTAAAGGTAAACTCTCTCCTCTAAGAGGTGTCTATTTCTATCCATAGACCTCTCTCTCTCTCTTTATCTTTCCCTCTCTCCCCTGGGAACCTCTCATCTCATCTCATCTCTTATACCGCTTATTCTGTACAGGGTCACGGGATGCCTGGAGCCTTTCTCAGGGGACTTCGGATACACACTGGACAGGGTGCCAATCTTTTGCAGGGAACATATGCACACACACTCGCATACCCATTCACACACTACGAGCAATTTGGGAATGTCTATAAGCCAAATCTACATGTCTATTGTGGGATTGTGGGAGGAAACTGGGGTACCTGGAGGAAATTTACCAGGCATGGGAGAACATGCAAACTCCATGCACATAGACCTGAGGAGGTCTATGCCACCGTGCCACCACCCTGCGAACAAGCATTTCTTATTCTATCTATCTATCTATCTATCTATCTATCTATCTATCTATCTATCTATCTATCTATCTACTTGTCAGTAAATTTTGAAATCGATATTTAAAAATAGCAAAATTTGCATTTTCAGTGTTTAATATTTATTTGAATTTCTAAAATAAAAAGTCTCATTGAGCAATTTATTTTTAAGGAAACACTGCTGTGGGGAAAAACAGATTGTGTATCTTAGGAATATCTTTGCATTATTTTTTTATTTGCTTTATTGTGCATTTTCTATTTTCAAGGCTAACTGCTTCAAGTGTTTTCTATCCTGAAGCTTTGACAGCTTCCTTGGTCTCCCCATAGATTTTCCTTTTAAAACCTTCCTGTGTGTGTGTTTTTTTTTTTAAATACTTGCACTACATTTCAGACACAACTCACTGGGAACAACCAACATCTTTTGTCACACTTACTTAAGAAAGACCATTAGGTGTCCTCCTTAAAGGAGCTTTCTTACTATTGTTTTCGACTGACATTCCTCTTGTTGGGGCTATAATTCCTTTCAATTAGCCAAGCCTAACAGCTCATTATGTTCTGTGAACAGTCGTTTTTACTGCAGTTGTATTTTAGACCATCCACATGCTGAAGGGGATTGCCTAAAATTGGGTGACATTATTTTTGCCCTTTGTTTAATCTGGGAAAAACTGTAATAAATCAAAATTATTTCATGTTAATATGTATGTTAAAAAAATTATGATAATACTGAACACACACACTGAATAGAAAATAAAAACACCTTATGCACCAGCCACCCTAGTGATGAAGAGACAGCGCTGTTTCAGTGAAACGATTTGCCTATATTGGGGCTGATAAAAATTCATCCCGTTCAAGCTCCTCTTTGGAGCACAACAACAAAAGCTCAAAGAATTCATAAAAGGACATCAGTTTTAGATGATCTACTTAGGTGAAGTTTACTCATCTGGCCCACCATGAAAGTAACACATCTCTTAGGGTGGTTGTATACTAATGCTCTTATTGAGGCCAGTGAAGCTCTCTTAGACAGGCTTACATGTAGTGCTGACCGGTGCTGATGCTGTGTGGAGAGGCACACTCATTTCTACACATCAGTGGAAAACCGATGGAAAACAGATGTATGCTACAGTGGAGCAAGAGACACTTGCCATCAAATGGGTCACAGAAGTGCTAAAGTACTTCCTGGCCAGACGACCTTTCACCGCCGGACCATGCTCCTTTCTAGTGTGTGGTAATGGCCAAAGAAATCAATACTTGCATCATATATTGGTTCCTTTCAATGCAGGACCTCTCATTTCAGGTTCAGAACAGGGTAGGGCCACAGCATGGGAATGCACACAGCCTTTCTAGAAGACATGCTCTTTCGGCTACCCTGACTCTGTGCTCGGAGCTGGGGTGGGGGGTACTGTGACAGCTGCGCTTTACCCTATAGTACATTTCTGGGAGAAATCCTGCACCACACCCACCAGCATCCAGTTTCGGCATCTATTTTACCAAGGAGAACAATAAGAAAGCTGATGTGGCTGGAGACAGATAATCATCTAACCTCTGTAAGAAGCTAAAAGAGTAAATAGTAGACTTGGATGTGAGCTTGACTTATTGACACTCTCCTTTGTGACTTAAAGTCAGAAATGCTGTCCTTCACTTCCCTGGCTTCTGGCGAAGACCACTGCTGGCCCCGACCTCAGCCCATGAACAGCTGGATTCCTTGCTCAGCTACCCAGCTAGTGTGGCTTAGCGGCATCCCAGAAGAGCACACATCCCTGTACAAACAGCTCCTCTCGCTTTACCCTCTTTTCCCATTTAAAAGCCAGAAAATAATTTAATAAAGGAGCTCCTTTTCCACCACCAGCTTGAGTGTCTTATTTGTGATTTGTTTGAAGAATTTAAAGTTGAAGAGATTTGTGCTTGAATATTTTTACATGATAGTTTAAGTACATACCGTATACTCTTTTGTTTTGATTATGGTCGTGGTATTGTTTCAATAAACTTGTGCAACGTCAAAGAATTTATTTCCATCCAGAGTAATGTCTCGTTAAGATCTTGGAGCTCTTAGAGTCAGACTGCTGCATACAGTCTTCTCCAGCAAATGACAAAGATTCATAAGTGTGGTTAGTGGAC
Source organism: Clarias magur (assembly GCA_013621035.1). Classification (NCBI taxonomy): domain Eukaryota; kingdom Metazoa; phylum Chordata; class Actinopteri; order Siluriformes; family Clariidae; genus Clarias; species Clarias magur. The sequence continues at coordinate 138,686 of QNUK01000165.1, forward strand.
TCGGTGGGGGTCAATCCAAGTGTAAAAAAAGATTTCATGCTCCCTGAACCAATTCAATTCAATTCAATTCAATTTTATTTCTATAGCGCTTTTAACAATGGCCATTGTCTCAAAGCAGCTTCACAGAAATGAAAAGAAAATGAAAAGAAGACTTATGGAAATGTATATATGTGTAAGAAAAATGTGTCTAGATAATGAGATTGTCCCTGATGAGCAAGCCAAGGGTGACGGCGACAGTGGCAAGGAAAAACTCCCTGAGATGGCAATAGGAAGAAACCTTGAGAGGAACCAGACTCAACAGGGAACTCATCCTCATCTGGGTGATAACAGATAACAGAAATTGTATAACATCATGTGTGTTATGCAGATGAAAGTTCGATATAACAGAAGTTATTTAAATTAACACAAAGTCCAGTTCAGCACAGGGATGAGTCAGCAGGTGCAGAGGGCAGATGGGGGTCTGGATCACTGGGAGCTCAGGAGCAGCATGTGTAGTTCCAAACCAACATGAAGAAGAATCCAGCTGGAGCAGGTCCTTCTCTGGATGCCTCAGGAACCTCGCAAGGTCGGCCTCGGTCTACTGAAGCTGGCACAATCTCCAGATGCCTCAGGATGGGTGGAAAAATAAAGAGCAGATGAAAAAAATTTGCGTGGTTGCCATTCAGGATAGATGTACTGGAGTATCAGGTAAAGAAATTAATTATGTGTATGCCAGATTAAAGAGATGCGTCTTGAGTCTACTTTTAAATTGGGAAACTGTGTCTGAGCCCCGAACACTGTCAGGAAGGCTATTGCAAAGTTTTGGAGCTAAATATGAAAAAGCCCTACCTCCTTTTGTAGATTTTGATATTCTGGGAACTACCAGTAGTCCGGAGTAGAAGGATAAATTACTGTCTAATATTACACCCAGGTCTTTCACTGTCGAGCTGGTGGTAACAGTACATCCTTCTAAACGCAGACTGAATTGTGAGAGCTGGTGTGTACTGGTTTTTGGGCCAATAAATAATATCTCTGTCTTATCTGAATTTAGTAAAAGAAAATTATCGGTCATCCAATCTTTTATATCTTGAAAACACTCAGTTAGCCTAGACAATTTGGGTATTTCATCTGGTTTTGTGGAAATGTATAACTGAGTATCATCAGCATAACAATGGAAACTAATCCCATGTCTTCTAATGATGTTACCCAAGGGAAGCATGTATATTGAGAACAGCAGAGGTCCTAAAACTGACCCTTGTGGCACCCCATATTTCACTGGCATTACACCAGACTGTTCTCCATTCAGATCTACAAAATGGAATCAATCAGACAGGTAGGATCTAAACCATTTTAACACCTGTCCCTGAATACCAATGTGATTTTGTAAGCGATCTATGAGAATATCATGATCTATAGTGTCGAATGCAGCACTAAGATCAAGTAAGACAAGAATTGAGATGCAGCCTTGGTCCGAAGCTAAAAACAAGTCATTTGCAATTTTAACTGAACCACTCATTGACAATTTGAGCCAGATGAATCCTGGCATTGTCATCTTGGATCATGCCCGTGCCATCAGGGAGAAAAAAAACCCTGGTCATTCAGTATATTCAGGTGGTCAGCTGACTTCATTTCTTGGGCATATAATGTTGCTGAACCTGGATGTGACCAACAAAACCACTCCAGATCATAACACTGCCCTCACTCTAGGCACTAGGCAGAACGGTTGAAGGGTGCATCACTTCAACCGCATCTCTACTGAAGCACCCATCACTGTGGAAAAGCTCATATGCTCAATAGATCATTTGGACACAGTCAATTCTTTATGCTCCTTAGACAATTTAAGGTTTTTTTTTTATGAATAACCTCATCAGTTAGGGTTAAATAACTTATTATATCCAGGTTGTGACTTGTGACTCTCACTAGGATGAAGCAATCTCAACGAAACAACCTATAATGTGCTCCTCAGAATTTCGAGCTTAGAACATATCAGGATGCCCCTGAGTCGGAACAATAAGGTAGGTGCCAGACAGCCATCACATTGTCAATTCAATTTGTTGAGCTATACAGTACATGTCGCTCCTGAGCTGCCAGTGATCCAGACCCCCTCTGCCCCCTTGAGCTGTCTAACTCGTCCTGGTGTCCTGCTTTTGGTTGGAGATCTCATCGCATTGATGCCCATGTGGTCTGCCTGGGATGCGTGTGGTGACTGGCCTTTGTGTGCTGTAGGCTGTGTGGGGCCTCTATGGATCAGACATGTTTGTCCGGCACTTTCCATATGTGCTCAATCGGATTGAAATCTGGGCCATTTGGAGGCTGGATCAACAGCCTTGTACTCTTTACCTTCTAAGACTCATACACAGCAGGCTGTGAAGTACAGCCAGCATTGACATTTCTTTAAATTGTAAATTGTGCTACCGTACATTGGTTTTTGTGTAGGATCAGATAAGACAGGCTAGCCTTTTGGTCCCTACAGACATAGAAGACCCTTGGGTTCCCATGATCCTGTCACCAGTTTATTGGTATATAATTGATAATCAATATTATTAAATTCACCTGGTGGTGATGTTAATGTTGTCGTTGACCGATGTATTTATTATGTATTGTATTTTATTATGCATTGTCCAAATTAAATTACTGAGACTTTTTTTTTTTACAAACAAATATAGCTCAAGTGCCCTTACTGATTCTTTAAAAAGCAGTAAACAGCATCTCACCTAAACACACACTTCCACTTGGTCGAGTTTGGCTGAGGTAATCGCAATGACGACCTTGCAATTCGCCAGTCAATAAGGGCATTTAGAGGTGCCTTTCACACACCTAACTGTCTGTCACTGTGTGTGTGTGTGTGTGTGTGTGTGTGTGTGTGTGTGTGTGTGTGTGTGTGTGTGTGTGTGTGTGTGTGTGTGTGTGTACTCACATGAGTCTATCCATGCGACCTCATGGGGACAACTTTAACTGAATGAAAGGAACTCATTCCAGTGCTATTTATATCCAGAATATGCAATTCAATCATGTGTGTGTGTGTGTGTGTGTGTGTGTGTGTGTGTGTGTGTGTGTGTGTGTGTGTGTGTGTGTGCAAGCGTGTGCATCAGTGCTTACTCATTCAAAAGGATATTAATAGAGGATCAATAGCTGTCTTCCCGGCATCGATTAGCTGCTTTACCCTCTTACTCTGTCTGTACCTTCTACAGGTCCATATTCATCCTTAATAGTATTATTGTTTTTAACTTTTATATATCAGTAATGGAGGCACTTCTTAACAGTCATGGATCTATTACAGAGCTACTACTGTATCTGTAGGATTTCTAAATGTTGCATGTAGCAAATGATGGATCTGCATCATTTCTGACAAACTATTTGAACATAATTGACAAAAAAGAAGTTTAATAACATCAGTTTCCATTCCATTTGCTTGCTAACCAACAAATATGAATTCATAAGACTGAATTGCAGTATAACTGATATACATTATACTTTGGGACAAGATGCAGATAAGCTTACAGACATTCTCATTAGTGCTTAATTGGACATGTTTCTATGGAGACAATATTTGTTTAAAATGAGACTGTTGCTTATGTAAGGAATAATCATCCCCTGGTGTGCTGTGTCCCTTTGTTGAGTTCTGCTTACTCCCTGAAGCTGATTTTTCCCCACAACATGTCCTGAAATGATTTATTTTATTATTACACCACAACCTCAATACAATGTTAATATTAACATTATATTTTGCAATGTATTAATGAATGACATAATACTTTTAACTATTTATAGTTACTAATTTTATTATGAGACAAGTTATTTCATGTTACCACTTATAATAGAACATTCATTCAAATCAGTTTGATATATTTATTAATGTATTAATATTATTTGACCCAATAACGCAAACAAATGCATGTTATTATAACTTAAAAAAACAGGATAACAAAGCTCATAGTTCTAAAGACATTGATTTGCCAGAAAACATACTGACTTTTACAAAGCGCTAGGACTGGAGGCTCCTTTCTCATTTCCTTTGATTTTACAAGCTTGTATTGGCCTAAGATTATGTGGACCAGAAGCCATTGTGAACGAGCCGTTACTCACAATAATAACATATTTGAACAAGTATCTTCAAAACTGTTATCAAAGCAGAAGATGTATCATTAACCTATGAGGTGGTATCACAGGGAACACTAACCTCCATAAGTCAGTGTGCCAAAAGGCATCATCCTGTGTACATTAGGAGCTGTGCAATTGGTGCTAATCTGACCATGGCCATTACCTCGTGGATGCTCCACAACAACAATGCATCCTGGCACCGATCTCTCCTCGCACATGAGTTGGAAAACAATATGATTTCACAAAACAATTGTATTTATTAGTTTGATAAATATATCTTAATAATGTGATTTTGTTTATTACAGAATTTGAACATCAGATGCAGTAATCTTTTAATTAAAAAGTCCCATTTCCTTTTAAGTACATGTTAAAATAATAACCTACATCAGTTCTAAAAAGTTTCTACTACCAACTAAGAAATCACTGAATGTATTTATAATGTATGTTTTATGTTTTGTTTTAACTGGATTATTGAAAAGCTTCTATGCATGGAATACTCAGATCCCTAGAAAAAGGATTTGCCTCTGTATTTGAATGAATGGAATTAATAACTAAAAAATGTGCATTAATGCATGTACTATACATGCACAGTGTACAGTTTTTAAAACTAAAATTTAATGTTTATTAAATTTTAGTCATAAATTACACTTTTAAGCATTGTGCTTAATTGCACTCAACAGGTGCTTCTCTCTCCCATTTGGTTTATAGTTAAATCAATGTGCTTTTGTTTAGGTGTTGGTCTTATCTCTATCGCTGTCCTATCACCCGGTGTTTTACCCAATTACATTCATTTTATCTGGTTTAGGCCATCTTGTGTGTTTAAACCATTTTGTGTCTTAATCACATTACAATGTCTTAGCATTCATTTATACTGTCAGGACAGACCTTTTTTTTTCTGTTTCCATATTTGCTGTTTATGACCAGTGCTCATGTTGTCATCATTGACTATATATTAATCTTTTTTAGATGTTCCCTACCTATGCTCTGACTCCTGGTGTGGACTTTTTCTGGCTGCCCGTAATAAACACCCTGCTGACTTTACACATTTGTATCTCGTCTTCATAAACAGCACATTATTCTTGTCTCACTAGAGCTTGTTCATTTGGAAGTAATGAATTTTGGAAGGAATAATAATAATAATAATAATAATATATATAGTTGCAAGGAACGATGTTCGGGTCCAAGCATCAGTTCTATCACTGCACTGCTCGCGATGCACTACACAACCTACAGTATGTGCTTTGTTAAGACGTCCAAAAAGCCCCAAATGCTGAAATAAAGCATAGAGTAAAAGCATTACTCTATGCTGTCACTCAATGTGGTGTCACTTAGGAAGTTATTAGCCACTTTTCTGCATAAGTTTAAACCATCACCAAGGCTGAACCGATATCAAAAATCCCTTCACAATTTTGTATGCTCAGTCTTTATTGAATGTGTTTTTGCAAACAACCCAAGATAACTGACTTCCTGTTGAGTAAAATAGCATGCAGAGTGAAAGTTGTTCAGCTCAATGAGATTTAAATGCGGACCAGGTTTCAAATGTATACTGTACATGCAAGTGTGTATGAGCTAGGCAGCAAAAACTTGTGTGAAGCAGATTCCAAACTGTGGGATGATTTTTATGATTTTTGAGCATGTTAAGACCCAAAAATCCACAGATGATTGAAAAAAAAATCCTTTGAACAAGGGCCCTTCACATGATATCAGTACTATCAGCGCATCAGCATTATCAGAGCTATTATGTCATAGTGCTTGGACCATAATAATAATAATAATAATAATAATAATAATAATAATAATAATAACTCTCAATCATTACCTCAAGCCTTTAACATCCTTGTTCACACTTCAAAAGATGATCCATCATAATCCTGTCTAAAAGCATTTATATCTTCGTGAAGGTTATTTGAGGTTAACATCTTGATCATTCATAAAGGCTCTCTGGCATCAGAATGAGCTTTATGGTTTGAAGTTTTTTGAAGTCTTCTATGAATGCTTGACTACACAAATAGAAGATGAAGGCTAAATGCGGTTCTACTCTGCAGCCTAGCATATGTTTCTGTCTAAACTGCTCTCTTTTGCCCTTGGACATACTTTTCAGCCATTTGTCAATGCACATCAAGCTCTTCACACTGCAGAACATCATTGTAAGTGGTTTTGGATGCTAAAGAAACTTTTAGAAGTTACTATAAATGTCCATGTCTTTGTCTTTTACTTTAAAGGCTTTAATTAATATCCTGAACATTTTATCTGTGCAGGCCATGCTAAACTAAATAAGCAATGCTAACTGTTTGACCATTGTAATAAATTGCTTAGCAGGTGTTTTCCGGCCAGGTTTGATTCCCGCATCTGTGTGCATGGAGTTTGCATCTTCCACCCGTGCTTGGTGGCTATTTTCGGTTACTCCGGTTTCCTTCCAAAGGCATGTAGATTGGGTTAATTGACATTCCCCAATTGCCCATAGTGTGTACAGTATGTGTGTGCCTATTTAGAGTGGTCCAAAGTGATCCAGAGTGATTTGGGATAGAGAAAAGAGTGACCCAGGCCCCCCACGACCCTGCATACAGGATAAAGTGGTATAGATGATGCAACAATGAGACCACAGCACTGTTTAGTTCTTAGGTGTTGATTCATTTTCCTATCCTGACAGTAGTTCTGGCTGCATGGAAAATCACAGGTTTCTATTAATTTTCTAATATTTTATTGTTTCCATAGTGACAAATCATCCACCAGGTCTTGTATACTGGACAGAGTCAAGGGTTCGATTCCTGCCTTGGATTCCACATGTGCATGGAGTTTATGTGTTCCCCCCGTGCGTGGTGGTTTTCCTCCACATACTCCAAATTCCTTTTACAGCTCGAAGACATGCAAATTAGGTTAATTGGCGTTCCCAAATTGCCCGTAGTGTATGAGTGAGGGTTTATATGTTTATATCTGCCCTGCGATAGATTGTCACCCCATCCAGGATGTATCTCACTTTGTGCCCTGAGACCTCTGTATTAGAGGAATAGAGAAAGAGTGAGTATATAACAGACACACCACATAATCTAAATAATAATTATTATCCTTGATATGACAAACTAACATACTGTACTGTAATGGAAGGAGTCTCCAGTGTCAGCACTTAAGGCTCAGCAACTTGAGTGTACTGTAAATAAAAAAGAATTCTGTCTGTGTGTCTGTCTGGCATACATTCATACTATACATATCAGTGTGTCTGTGTATCTTTATGGTCTTGTTTTCCCAGTACTCTATCACAGTAAGACACACATATGCTGCACATGCTTTTGATGACAAGAAGGAAAAGTGTGCCCGCCCACCTAAACACCACCCACACACACACACACACACACCATGTGTTTGAAGAAGAGTGATGAAATATTAATTCTCAAGCATATGATCAGTACATTATTTTTGTAATATTCTCTCTCTCTCTCTCTCTCTCTCTCTCTCTCTCTCTCTCTCTCCTTGTCTCTCTGTCCCCCCCAGTGAAATATGCATCTCTTTATTCAGTAGCTAATCAATGATGTTCCCTGCTGACCCAGTACAAGTAACACTCCATCTTTGTCAATTGTGCGTGCGTGTGTGTGTGTGTGTGTGTGTGTGTGTGTGTGTGTGTGTGTGTGTGTGTGTGTGTGTGTGTGTGTGTGTGTGTGTGTGTGTGTGTGTGTGTCAGAGAGGGGAGAGAGGGGAAACTTGTTGCTCAGGCCAACATTTGTTTCCATAGATGATAAGGCTCATGTTGAGCCCTTCTTAAACACAGCATGATATCTGTGTGTGTGTGTGTGTGTGTGTGTGTGTGTGTGTGTGTGTGTGTGTGTGTGTGTGTGTGTGTGTGTGTGTGTGTGTGTGTGTGTGTGTGTGCGTGCGTGTGTGTGTGTGTGTAATCCCTGTATCGCCCTCTGGCTATTCCAGCACACACCAGGGATCTTAGCTTAACATACACTACTCTCTCTCTCTCTCTCTCTCTATATATATATATATATATATATATATATATATATATATATATATATATCGCTCGCTCTCTGACACAATCTGTCCCATTTAAGCATGTGCTGTGCAGCAAATTCCTTCCACCCATACAAACACATACATAAGTGAGCTCCCACATTCTGTTCATAATGTTAGTTGCTTGAAATGCTCAATGAATGAACAAAAATGAACAAAATCAGATTATAGATGGCATATGTTTTCAGATTTAATTTTGTTTATCACTTTTTTTTATGAGGCTGTTATGAAGCTTGGTCTAAAAAGACCAAAGAATGATATGATCGTCATATAAGTACGTAACTGCCTGATCAGGATTTTAAATAAGGCTACTACTGTGTTCCTATTTTTGGAAAACCAACTAAATGTATTAGAAAAAAAAAGTGCACCTCATTGAGATGAATCATATTAATTCAGATTTTTTAAACGAATGTTACACTAATCAGATTTTTCTTTACAGCTGTATGAATGCACAGATCTGATGTTTTACAGTCATTTTTGTATGTGGTTGTAGTTCGATATACAGTCATGTGAAAATGTCAAAATGGTTAATTTCATAGCAGTGCCAGCAATCGCTGCTAAAACAGATAAAACGACAAATCTGGCTTTCTTCACGACCTCAAGAAATACAAGGTCACACAAACTCATGACATGTTTTCACCCAAACGGCACGAGCAAAGTCATATTGATGTACGTGCCGGCTCAGAGGACAGACGCGTCCACATGAGAGTCAGATAAAAGTCTCTTGTAATTATGAATGTGAATCATGACGCGCGAATCCGATCTGACCAAAAAAAAAAATCAGAATTGATCAGTGTAGATTGTATTAGCCTGGGTTTGCTTCCAGGTTTTCCAGTGTTACTTGGGACATAGGAGCAGGGCTCATACAAACAGAAGAAACAAACAAGCCTTTTACATTGCCCGCACCTTCGGTTCAACTTGAACCCAAAAACTAATATATAAAACAAATATAAAATATAGTACTGTATGTACACTACTTGAATCTGGCAGCATGGATGCTTAGTGGTTAGCACTGCTGACTTGCACTTCCAGGTTTGATTCCCGCCTCGGGTCTGGGTGCATGGAGTTTGCATGGATCTGCTTGGTGGGTTTCGTCCCACAGTCCAAAGACATGCTGATTAATCCAATTGGCGTTCCTAAATTGGCCCTAGTGTGTAAATAAGAGTGTGCGTCTATGTGTGCCCTGCAATAAATTGGCACCCTGTGCAGGGTGTACCCCACCTGATGCCACCTAATGAAGTCTCCTGGCATAGGCTCCAGGCCCCCTCCGACACTGTATACGGGATAAAGCAATGACCTGAACCTTGTGATTTTTTACTAGTATTGCTTTTTTATCATTGTCTCCTCTCATTCACTTTGCTTATCAGTTAACATTCAAAGTACAACAAAGCTACAAATAATCTCAGGAGAGTGTTTACCACTTAAAACACAACCCATGTGCCTCAGGATTCCAGTCTTCCCCCTCAGCATTACAAATGTGTAGCTTCCCAATTCTGTCCTCACTAGCCAAGAGGACCAATGGTGGGTGAAGAGTCACAGCCCTCTGGCCTCAGCAGGATCAAATCCTACTCCAGATTTTAATGATCTATTTAACGGGGGAAAAGGGCAGCATAGAGGTTGATGGCCTTACAGTACAATGTCCATGCCGTGGCAGATTGCGCAAATTCTGCATCCTCGTGGCAGTGAGTCGATGGAATAAGGTTCTGCTGACAACAGTCTGATTCCATTAATGCACAGAGAGCACACCACAATTCTGACAACCTCAACCTGGAGCAGACAGTGCTCTGGGCCAATCCCAGCTGGCACAGGAGAACAGAAAGGAACACCAGAAACGGTGCTTATACTGTTGTGTGAAGAGCCTAATATTTTAGGGCACCGTGGAGGCCATCGTGATCACAGCAATTCTCCGGATATTTTGCTTTAATTTTAAGACTTAAGTAAAACTTAGACAACTTTTTGAATCGTCCCTCATATTAAGATGTATTATGAAAATGAAAATGAACAATTAAAAAATGTAACCTTAAAACAGCACAGTATATTCAATAGATATTAGACTACAAGAAGCAACCATTTGATAGACTAATTAACATTTCAACTATGTTTTTTTGCAATCTAAGAATTATTTGTGGCAATTACCATTTTGGAATCCAAATATGGATAGAAGAAGCTTGACATTTGAAAATTATATTATATTAAACGTTTGCCTATAGTGTAGTGGTAGACTTCTCGCCGGTCAGATTAGATTCCCAGGCAACCTGGGATTACCTCTCAGGGGTTACCTGGGAGCATCCTTAGTGCTAGTTTCTGTTAGAATGGCAAGGTTGGAAGGGCACTGAGGAAGGGCACCTGGCGAAAGACATGTGTCAGGTTGTATGCAGCTGGCATGGTCCTCTGTAGCAAGCGGAAAAGGTAACTGCTCACTGCTTGCTCTTGTGAGAGACCATTTTTTTTCTCAGTTGGAGAAAATGAGCAACACTAGAGATGCTTTGGAGCAATAAGTGAGCATATATAAGGTAAGGTAAGGGTCAACCCACATGTCATTGGCCAACAAATACTCCGTTCCCCGGAGATATATCCGTTGTTTCGGTGGCATTTTCTTACAGGGTCAGATTGCCAGCTCGGAACCTGATGGAATCTGAATGGATGAGAGTGAATGACCTTGCTCAAGGGCACAACAGTGGAAGCTCGCCGGCTCAAAGTCTAGATCTTCTGATCTGCAGTCCAACATTTTAACCACTGAGCTATATACATACCCTGTTATATTAAGATTTTATATAGTTTTAGATCATTTTTACTGTATATATTCCCTACTGCAGTGTTTGCCTCATGCAGCTGGTCAAGGCCTTAAAATTCTTATTACACATACGGCTCAGAAAAAGTCTAAGCTCTCTCATAAAGTAGAGCAATTTGAAATTGGGAAGAATCAGTTTTTTGAGAATATTATACTTTCATGCCAGGTAGCCTGCAAATTAATATATTATACTGTCAAGGATGTACTGTATCAGTGACGGGCGTGCACCCAAACCTTTTTTCGCCCGTCACTCCCTCCAAAGGACTCACTACATAGGCGGCATCCCCTGCTGCAGGTCTGTGAAGCACGGCTGGCACGGCTGTCGAGAAATATTCATCAAAGAATCACTGGCTTGCTCCGCTCTTTAAAAAGTTGATGTGAAGCTTAGCTTGGGGTTCGAAGCGTTTTGAAGTTTGGAGAAAGCGTTTGGCACGTTAACACGGCAAGTGGCATGTGAGTGGGGCGATGCTATGTGCCCTGGGGACTTTAAAGACAGGCAGACTGCACACCACTGTTTGATCGTTGGGGGAAAAAAATTGCTGAAGGGAAGGAGAGAGTGAGTTCCAGTATCATTTCGGAGCCAGCAATCGCTACACAGCTGCCCAAAAAGGAAAAGGCTTCTGCTTTAACTTAAGGCCCCGTTGCCCAGTCAGAAACGCCGTCTAGACATCGGATCATTGTGCTTGACTACTGAAACAGGGATGGACAGGGTCGGATGGCCGCGACTGTAGAATGTGCTATTGAGGAGTCTACAAGAGCCGCTGCCCTTGAGAGACCTTCCCGCCACATTGCCGCCGCTATCACTCGCCTCCGGACCTGCACGTGCACATCCTCTCTCTTTCCCTCCCTCCCTCCTCAAAACACCTTAGTTTCCTCATTTTCTCAGTTCAAAGTATTCTTTTTCTGTAAGACCTCGCCTCGTGTCTTTGGGTCCATGGGACGCCCTGAGGAAACATCTTACAATACACATGCATATGTCTTATGCACTTATGCAATGCTTTTTATTTTGTATAATTTTTGCTATACACTTATATTATGACATTATTAAGTCAGTGCAAAACACATTTACATTTATGATTTCCAAATATTAGCCTTCCAGCAAAAAAAAAGACATTTAAAGGAAAAAATATGTAGGACAGAAAAGAAAGCAGCATATTACTGTATATAAAAGACCACATTTACACAAGTGGCTGGTTCTGTCAAATTAAGAATCTAATTCCCTGATAAAGCTGCACACACTGTACCTGAGGCTATATTTTAAGCACAGGCTCGTTACACCAATTTTAGTAATTACTGCTTACCATTCTTTATGATATTTAGTTGACTGCTAAAAGGGAAACAGAGCCGGAACTTTTTAACTAGAATAACCAAAATAAATTATATTGTACATAACAAATCGATCATAAATAAGCAAACATTCATACACATTGCATAAAAACTTACTTCTTTTTATTGTGTAAAGCTGCTTTGCGACAATGTCAATTGTTAAAAGCGCTATATAAATAAAATTGAATTGAATTGAATTTAATTGAAACATAATAAATGCTTAAATAATTTCCTGCTTTTATTATTTGATACATGATTCATAACTAATGAATATGTGGAATATTTAAATAATTCACAGAAAATATAGTTTGTTAGATTTCTCTGCCTAAGCGTATAAAGAGGTACAGAAGTTGAAAATGATTTTTGAATGAACCATTCAAGCATAAAAATCATTGAATTTATGGCATGGGAAACAGATGCCGCTGAGAATAAATTATTAGTCCGGTGATTAGTATATTAGTGATGCTGAATGCTGAGTGGGTGGAACAGATGAGAGGGGAAATGAGGTTGCTGCTTAAGTCATTAATAAACAATCAATTGTCTTTGGAATATAACATTTGTTCCCATTTCTTTAATTTAATCGACATCATTTAATCTAATTTAATATAATGGGTGCTTCAAGCCTGCAGTACTGTAGATTTATTTCATAGGACATTCATAACTTTGAATCACATCCCTTTAGATTTACCATCTCTTACAAAAGAAAAATCAATATTTAACTTTAATTTATTATAACACACCAACCAAAACCACAAAAAAAGGCGTGGGTGCTATCACTGGCAATGTTCTAAAGCCAGCATTGACTGAACTTTTGGATACATCATAATGATGTATGGCATATAAATCTGAAAATCTCATGTCAAGCCAATCTGACAGCTGACTTTGAATTAATATTTCAGGCTTTCCAGAGGGCTTTGCCACAGCAGTGAAAAAAAAGCAACAGCATCATACTTACATTATACATTATACTCAAGAATGCTTTAATAATAAAAAAATAATGTATGTGCTGGAACAATATATAGCAAAGAGACAACTTCATTTCAACCTTAGTGTGAATTATAAAAGAGAGGGAAAAAAAATATTTTGCACTTCACTTTGTACTGTATGTGAGCACGTTCTAATGGGCGGTCAATGAAATAACCAAATCATTCCTCTTAATGATGAGCTATTTTGATATCTTTGATATCATGTTTTTGGAAACTCATAAAGATCTCCATACAGTATATGACCTTTTTTTTTCTTTTCCAAATCCCCTAGTCAGATAATATATTACTGATGTGGACCCTTACCAGTACATTTGTATGCCAAGACAGCACCATTGCAGATTCTAAGCTCAATACCATGCCTAATTCATTAAGGATCTTTTGGTACAAGATTGAACTGTCTAATAATATAGACTCCTACTGGGACATGGCAGAGGGGGAAGTAAATCCCCTCCATACGTACATGGAGGAGTATAATGAGAAAATCTTGCTAATGAGAATGGTTTTGGCGAGAAAATTTGCATACTCCTGGAGATTGTTTTTTTTTTCTTTATGTCAATTCTTACCGTGGATGTCTCACAAGAAAAATTTTTTTTTACAAATGTTAATGTTTCTCTCGTAAAATGCTCTCCTGCAGCAACGACAGGAGTTCTGGAAAGATTGAGGAGAACTTGGAGTGTGTTGTCAAGTGAGGAACACAATACAGGAGAGAGTTGGTGAGAACAAGGAGAACGTTTGCGAGAACTCCCAATTCGTGATGCTCTCACCAGGTTCTCACCAGCACTCCCCGCCTCTCCTTTTTCCCGTATAGCTTACTTACCATTTACAAAACCACAACATCGGTGGGTATTCCTCGTTCTCACCATACACTCAAAAGAACTCTTGCTCTCATCCAAATAATTCCCAAATCTGTATGTCACAATGTTACACCTTTTCTAGGTCACAGAATGACCAGTTTCATGCCAAGATCACTCTCTACAAGATCCCTCATCTGACTCCTGTGTGTATGAAAGGGCCTTAAGGGTAAGGCATTCAGTCTGAAAACAGACGGCAGCATGACAGAATTAGAGCCGGGGAGTATCATCATTTTATTACAGATAGACCAGTGGGTCTGGGTGCAGTTCCCCTGGAAAGAAAAGGTGTAAAGAATGGTTCACAAGTGCTACAGTGAAGCGTAACTAACAGATAGTGAGGTGCTTGCCTACTGTCAGCTTAAAGTCCCAGCACAGCCAAGTTGTTACTGCTGTCCCACTCAGAAAGGCCCTTAACAATCAACTGCTCAGTTACATAAATGAGATCAAATTCAAGTTGCTTTGGATAAGGCTGTCTGACAAATGCCGTGAGCGGGTAATAAAAAATATAGATTTTGCTTTGGGGCAAAGTTTAAAGTTCATGGCAGTATCAGACAAACTAGGATTTGCAGATTAGAATAGTCACCCATTCACATACCCAAATGTTACTACAGTAATCTCTGCCCACTCGTTTACACGATCAGGGCAGATGTTTTGATGTACTCTGTTCCTTCCGGTGTTACTATACTCCTGAACATGATGCACAGAAATATGATCATGAATGCTAATTTGATCATGAATGCTAATTTGATCGTGAATGCTGATTTGATCAGACATCTGTGGAACATCTGATAAGCTCAGAACATCCAGAACATCCAGGTCAAGCAGTAGGAGTTGGGTTAATCCATGTGTGTCAGTATTATCCACAAAGGGTCGACTCAAGTTTTTTTAGGCTCAAGTTAGCTGTCTAGTGTGCCTCCTATTTTTGATCTTTGTGGATGATTACAGTAAAAACCACTAATAATCTAATGATATAATTCTACCAGTAAGAACAGGTTTCCAACCTTGGTCCTGAGATGCGTTTGGACAATTTGCTCTTTAGAGCATTGGTTCCCATCTTTTTCTTTAGTGCTTTACCTGCTCTAACACACCAATTTTATCTCAGAAATGGTTTAAATTATCTTGTTACTTGCATTGGGTGTGTTAGGAGCAAAAAAACATTTTTTTGTTGTTGAGAACATAGGTACTCCTTAATAAGGGATTTCAACCAGTACTCAAAATAACTAATTGTATCTTATAAAGCTCTTACTGTACATGTCTCTATTTCTGTACTGATACTGCTTTTTTGTAGTTCATCTAATAGCTGTTCATCTCCTCACTTTGTGTGATTCTCTGAAACCCCAGCAAAGTTCGCTACCTCTCTCTGAAGGAAACAGCCTTGAAATATCCTTATCTTGAAATATCCTTAAATAGCCTTGTCTTGAAATATCCAACCAAGAGAAGCACCAACTTCCAACAACTGTTTACCCATCCATGAGGGTACTGGTCAACTGGTCTGGTTGAACCAAACAACTCATCCTAGATTTAAAAACTACACCTTGATATAATCACCTTGAAGGCACCTTCTTTTTCTTTTAATTGATAAAACTGGCAGGACATTAGAGACAATGGATTATCAAGGACATCCACATGGACTATCTATTGTACTAGTCTGGAAATATAGCTCTGATCAAAGTTTGGACATGGCCACGTGGCTTTGTTTTTGAAATCAATCTTGTCCTGGAGCCTGCAAAGCTGGGAAAGTGTAGTGTAGATGGAATGCTGGTCCATCACAGAACTCTACAGACACACTTTCACACATTCAGTTATACATTATGTGGACAAAAGCATTTGTACATGTACTTCAATATGGAGTAAACAAATTCTACAGCGACAAGGAAAAAAACTCCCTGAAGTTCCATGAGGAAGAAACCTTGAGAGGAACCAGGTTTGAAAGGAAAACATTGCACTTCTGGGTGACACACGATAGTGGAACTACAAATCCATATCCCTGTATACAACTTTATACATCTCTCTCTCTCTCTCTCTCTCTCTCTCTCTCTCTCTCTCTCTCTCACACACACACACACACACACACACACACACACATATCATTGTCCTTCATCACTCTACAAACACAGTAGACACATGTAAATATGAATGCATATGAAAGAGGATGTTTCCATCATCGTTTATTCTTCAGCCACACCATAGCCATGTCTCATTTCCGAGGGAACAAAAGGCATTGACATCTAAGCTGTCAGATTCAATTGTTTGTATATTTGTCAATCAATGTTTAGAAGTGTGTGACCGTGTCTGTTTGCTGTTCTTTTCAATTTACTTGCTACCCGGGATCTAATGCTGTGTGAAACCATTGCGCTAGGGTTTTATGCCTGAAAGTGTACATCTACACTGTGTATGGTGTGTGTGTGTGTGTGTGTGTGTGTTAGACAGGGGGTTTCTGGATTAAGGTTTGTTTACCAGAGCACTAATTCCTTGTTAGCATTAATGCTAGTCAGCAGGGCTCCTTTGATTCTTGTATTCTAAAATTCTCTCTTTCACACACACATACACTCTCTCTCTCTCTCTCTCTCTCTCTCTCTCTCTCACTGTTTTTAATACTCTCTTTTATACATTATCCACCTTGTCTACTTCTCTTGTTTGTTCTGTTTCTTTTGTGTACTTTCCCTTGGATAGAGAATGCTATTTCTGTACAAACAAAAAAAAAAAACATTAAAAATAGCTAACAGCTGCTAACACTAACATCTAAGCTAACATGTTCCTAAAACACTGTAGCATCTGTAATAGTGTATCTTCCTATTAAATTGTTTGCTTGGATTTTTTTTTTTTTACTTTAGTTTATTAAATTCTACTGAATAAATTGTATTTAGTTCATTATCGGGATTCAGTACTGATATGGGTGGAACGTTGGCTTAGTGCTTAGCATTTTTTGGTTGCCTTGCACCTCCTCGGTTCCGGGTTCGATTCCCGCCTCAAGTCTGTGTGCATAGAGTTTGCATATTCTACCCTTGCTTCTAAGACATGCAGATTAGGGCTGAGCTGAGTGGTGATTCTCAAATAGTCCTGCAATGGATTGGTACCCTGCCTTGTTCCCTAAATCTCCAGAGATATGCTCCAGGAACCTTGTAGTGTCTCTGCAAGCTTATATGCAGAATAAACTGATGTAGACAATAAGTGAGTGAGTACTGATATACTTAATGAAATGTATGGAGGGAAGTTTTGTTGGACATCAGTTTTTAAATGACTTTAAATTTCATTAATTAATTAATAGACTGGTCACAAATACAACAAAGCCTGCAGCACTGCAAAACAAATAGAACCATTTCTTGTATGATTCATCAGGCAAAATGACTGAGATGTAGCTCACTACTCATTCTTATGCCCTTTAATAAGCAGAACATGCACTTAGACTAGGCTTGAAATGGGCCTACCGAGGCTAACAAATAAATAGTGCAGTCCTCCATCTGTGTCTCATTAACTGCAGCCACAAAAGAGTGCCACATCTCTACACGTTTCCTCCCTGTGTCCCGCCTGAATGTCCTGAAACATGTCCTTTCATCAAAAACTTATGCTGGTTAGTGTGACTGATTGTGCTCTGATCTGTTCACAGGACTGATAATGATGGGTTTGAGAGAACATCCTTATGCAATATCAATTTCACTAGGATACACTTTATTAGATTTGCTCATTAGTCTAGTTCTACATATGAATCGATATGAAGGATCGGTAATGATTCTTTTGCTGTATTGGACTAAATATTTTTTTTAAATGGCATAGATCAAATTAATGAACAGAATTTACATTGACATGATAAGGGTCGTATCAACAATCTTTCTGAAGTATGAAATATAGGCACATGCAAGTAAATGCTGTAGAGCAAAGATGAAAAATAAACAACTATAACTGTGAACAGTCATTAATGAAACAAAGTTAGTAGTTAGTAGGTGTGACAAGGCTTTAAAGACCCTTTAGTGTCAGGTAAAATTTGTGCACTTTTTTAAGGAAATCAGTTTTACTAAGCATCCTACAGAACCACACACAGTTCTTTGCACTGCTGCACCTTCACCCTTTTTGCATGCAAATCACAGCAGCTTTCAAAGTGGTCACTTAAATACTAATACTACTTTCTTTTCTGGCATACAAATATTTTTCTGCAACTTTTTTAATTTTGTTTTTGAATACAGATACATTCCTCCGAGGGTGTTACGCAGCCCCCAACGGTTCGTGAGCGAGCAGTTTGAAAAGATGAGGTCAGTTGGCGAAACACGTGATAGTCTTCGCCCTCCCGGCTGAGTGGTAGTAGTAGCCTTAATGTGGGAGCCCCCTAGTGACGGGGAGGAATTGGAGAATTAACTAAATTAGGGAGAAAATCTGGGGAAAAATCCAAAAAGAAAAATTAAAAAAAAAATTAAAATAATATAGTTCCAAGCAACGATGAACGGGCCCAAGCACCCTGTGGCATCACCTCCTGGACGCACAGCACAATCTGTGTGTTATTTGAGTGTGTTAAGACCTACAAAAAGCTATCGCCGCCCAGGTGCACACTTCACACACTTTATAGGGCTGATGTCAGCTTGGCCCTAAATATTTGTCATGTCAACTGTGTGTGTGTGTGTGTGTGTGTGTGTGTGTGTGTGTGTGTGTGTGTGTGTGTGTGTGTGCGCGTACAATAGGGGAATTTTATGTAAAGACCTCTAAAAAGCTGGTATAAGATATCAAAAATCCCTCTACAATTTTGCATTCTCAATGTCCTTGGATCACATCGGCGCGGTTTGGTGGCGATCGTATACATTCCCTAGGAGGAGTATATAAAAATTCATTGGGCGCGTTTTGGCAAACGACCCAAAATAACTAACTTCTGGTTGAGTTGAGCCAGGACATGCCATTCAAAAGTTGTTCGGCTCAATGTGTACTGAGTTTTATGTGCATACGTGCAAGTGTGTATGAGCTATGCTGCAAAATCCCGTGTGGGGGCCCTTGAGGGACCCGGGCCACGCGACTCTCAGGCATCCTATTGGCAGCAGATTCCAATCTGTCTGCCAATTTTCAAGTGTTTTGAGCATGTTAAGAGCCAAAAAGGTGGGGGAAAAGGGTGGGGAAAAAATCCTTAGGAAAACAAGAGGGTCCTGAGCAACCTATAGTGCTTGGAGTTGTAGTGCTATAGTGCTTGGGCCCTAAATATATATATATACAGTATATATAAACATATGCAAACATAATAAACAAATACAAAATATTTCAGAAATGTTTTTTTTATAAAGACATAAACCAAAGAGCTGTGGGTGGTTCAGCAAAATGCTTAGTAAAACTTAGTAGCTCATTTCCTGTATATATACTGTATATATATTTGTGCACAGTACTCATTGGTTCTCAACTCCAGTCCTGGAGACCTTCCATGCTTCTCTGCTTCTCTTTTCACATATTTTCATTTAAGGAAAACTTCTATATAACTGATTATTTAAATCAGGTGTGCGGGGACCTGAAAAAACACTAAAATGTGCAGGGCATGTTAGCCTCCAGGACTAGATTTGAGTATAACTGATCTTCGTTAGAGTAAGAGAAGATTTCCTCACATTCCTGCCAACGTCAATTTAAAATTTTAATTTATACCCACACTCCGCAGAGTGACATGGTGATTATTTTTTAATAAAGTGTGGTCGTATATTAATACAGTACCACAAGAGGCCACAAGAGATACTTTTGAGCCAATTGAATGAAGCTTCTCATTGCCACAAATTAATATATAAAAACCACCTGTGAAGTTTCTTAAAATTCATTTCATGCCCAGGAAGTACTTAACTGCATATTAAATGCATTTTAACCATTTAATGTTCTGCTCAACTTTTCGGTAGTGCACATTTTCAGTCACTATATCAAATTAAAAATGTGTTAAACTTAACCTGACTGAGACATCTTTACCATTCAGTTGAGGTATGTTATACTGCAGAAATTGACTAGATCATGCTGTGTTTGTAAATACTGTAGTACTGTATGTCTTTTTAATTGCTTAGTGGCATACCATGAGGAATTAAGTGGATCTATTTGTCAAGAGCATTTGTGTTGGTGCACCGCCGCACGAAAAGTTAGCATTTTACTATATGTGTTTATTATTATTGTTATTATTATAATGATGATGATTATTATTATTATTTGCATATGTATTAATATTTGACTATAAAGCAATATATCAACCATTTGGAAGAGGCCTATAATGGGACCTATTTTGTGTTAAAAATAAACATTGATTGTTGTGATTATTGCTTCAATTAAATGTAAATAAGAATTTTTGCATTCATTTTTCTTAATTGAGGAGAGAGAAATTGATTTTGACCATTTTAACAATATTTTAATTGTTGACTTAATGGAGTCACTTGCATTGGGACATGGGTATACCATTATACTACTTCACCTTATATGAATTGTTCACTTTTTCCTTGACAAATAATTAACTGAAGGTCACAGATTAATATGATGTTCCCACCAGGGTCGTAAGATTTGAGTCCAGTCTCAAGATGTTTTCAGTATTGATTTGGACATGTCTCAGTCGTTTTGGCAATTTTACTCAGGCTTGGTCATTGGTCTTATTAAAATTAGTTTAAAAGTTTGTAAAAAAAAAAAAAAAAGTCTGTGTTGTTCTTCCTTTTATAATACAAATAGGATAGCAAGACTTAATTCCTTCTTTCTGGATATTATATCTTTTTGGACGGAAAAATCGTATGTCCATATTTGGTATTTTTTAGATAAATCTGCATTGCAGGTTAGACTTTAAATCTGTCAATGGGTGTGTTTTTTCATTTCCTGAAACGTAATGATTTTGTAGATGCAAGCTTTCTACCAGGCAGCAACGAGATCATAATCATTAACACGATGCATAAATGAAACCAACAAATGAAGTAAAGTCTTGGAAAAAGATTTGATTATTGGAAAAAGATTTGATTATTATCAGACTTGATGTTGATGCTGTCTCATTTTCATTTTGAGCCAGTCTTAATTTGGTCTCAATCTCCTTAATACTTGGTCTTGGCTTGATATTAGATAGTCCTAATGTTGACCCTTGGTTTTCATTCCAGTTAACAAAGCTTGTGGCCACAAGAAGTGTAGTGTAGTGTAGTGTAGTGTAGTATAGTATCAGTGATATCAGAGGCCACAGCCATCTGAGGCTGGTTGTGTAACCGAATTGGTTGTGTACTCTCTCCTGTATCAATCATATGATGAATGCCAGTAAATGGTATCTGTGAGTTCATGCATGTTGAAGTGGGTGGATAGCACTGTC